>VFXL01000103.1:140833-220001 GCA_009761765.1 Phenacoccus solenopsis | reverse complement strand
TTCTTGACAGTATGAAAACTCTGAATCACATCATCTCCTTTCTAAATTCATCCTGAGTATCCTCGTGAGGCGTAATAACCTTTGAAGTTAAAACGCTCCTTATAAAAAATAAATTGTTGTCCATAAAGTGAAAAGAATTTAACTGCTAATTTTTTGAAATTCAGGAGATCAAAATCATTCGGTTTTTTTTTTTAAAGTAACAATTTTGGTTATTTTCAAAAATGAAAGGCAAATGGATTTCGTACTTGAGACGGAAAATATGCTTGATTTTTCTTCGCAAAACTTCGAAAAACATCACATTCTTGATTCAGAATGACTTCGTATGGATGCGTTTTAGCATTAAAAATCTCGGACTTTAGAACCCTTGTGGAACTGAAATCCAGCATGTTTTGCTTCTTGAGCCTGAAATATCCTAAATGAAGCCCATTCTGTGCACACGACCGATTAAGGGTATACTCTTTGTTTACATTTTGACCAGAAGAGGTTCGTTTTGAATGTCAACTTCAGTCGGTTATTTCTTCCTGAAAACCCGATATAATTTATTCCGACCAGTTTTATTTTATTTATTAATCTTTTAGGAAGACCTGACTTTTGAGATATTTTCGAATATTTCCTTTCCTTTTGATTTAAGAAGAGTTAAGTGGGCAAAAATTGGCAAGATATGGGAAAATTTTAAACGTCAATCACTCGTCTTAGAAATGACTTATCGAAAATTTGTTGAAATACAGGTCTTATTCTAATTCTAAAGAAGATATTTAAAAAAAGAAATTGGAAAAAAGTTGAATTTCCATCAAGGAAAAACTGATCAAAAATCGGAAATTTTTGTTGAAATTGGTCGAAATCGTTCGCTATAAGTACATCGCTGCTTAGTGTATTCAGATCTTGAACGTGCAATAAAATCGCACAAGTTCCTTCAAAAACGTCTCATCAAACTATTAAGTTTTTTTTTTTTTTTTTAAATAATTAAAATTATGGCTTTTTGAAAAAAAAAAGAAAAAAATTGAAAACGTTTTAAACTAAATTTTGTTCAGTCTTTGGATGATAAAATTTGACCTCGGAACGTTAGTCTAAATTTGAGTGTAAGTTTTGACGAAGCGGATATAGATTTTTTCATGTAAAATGAACTCACGTTGTACTTTCATATGACTCAAGTTCCGCAAAATTGCACCCTATTTTTCGATTAACGGATGGAGGCGGGGGGGATTTTTCATCGCGTAAATCTTTTCAGGTGAATGCGGAGAACTCTAATTTTCAGATGAAGGTAGTATAGAAAATCAAAAATGGTCGAGTTCTCCAAATTTTTCTCTTTAAATTTAGGTACCATTCTCTTTTTAGTTTTTTATATTTTAATATTTCATTGCAAAAAATAAATATGTACAATGAACGAGAAACGAAAAAAAAAAAAAAAATTGAAAATTCCTGCACTGATGAATGATCATTGATCAGATGTTGGTGTTTGAAAGAAGAAAATGATATATGTATGGATAATGGCTTTCACTTCGGTGCTGAAAAAAATCTGCGGTGGCTGATAAAACGCGAAAATCCTTTATATACGTTTCTATTGAAAAACTCCAACTACAAGAGACCATAGAATCAACGAAGGAATTTAACGGTATCGTTTATTTCCAGGTGGCAGCTTCGACGTTCCAACAAGACGGTTCCAGTTTTCGTCGCAAATTATCTAAACGCGAGAAAAAGCAGTTGAAAAAACAAGAGAAATTAAATCGCATCAAAAGCAACGGCGCTAACGACGAAAACGACGCTCGAGTGGCGGAAAAATTATACTCAGGTGGGTACCTCGCGGTTACATTTGCGTAGTGAAAATTTTCGCTCGGGGATTCCGAAGATTTTGCTGCTTAGATCGAAGATCGGCGCTTACGTATTCGTTAAAACCGGATGGAAGAGTGAAAAAAAAAATCATCGACGATTCATCGAACATACGCGGCGTGGTGCGGTCGAATGGTAACGACCTACTTATAACTATAACGAAACGACGAGGATATTCTGGTCGGCGTATGTTTACGTATTTCGCTTCTTTTTTTTTTGAATTTCGATAGTCGTATGAATCAGAGATTTCGTGGTCACCATCGCTACGCAGCAGCGACGGAAAAGACGAAGAGTACTCGTCGAGCTGGTTCTTCTCGTTGTTGCATTAATTAATTTCATATTTATAGCTTTTCACGTGTATACGAGTGTGGTTGAGAATGGCGCAGGGCGAACGTTCGGATGGTTTTTGCGTCGAATAAACGTATTTTTTTTATTTTGGTTGAATTTTGTTTACATTGTACGAATTTTTGTTTTTGTTTTTTTCGCAGAGTTACCGGAAACTAGTTTCACGAGATCTATTTCGAACCCCGAAGCGGTAATGCGACGCCGTCGACAGCAGATATTAGAACGTAAATTACAACAATTTAGGAGTAAAGACGGCGGCCCCGATACTGGCGGAACGTTGAAAATCTACGGCGAATCGTTGTGTCGCGACGTGCCGTACAAAACGCTGCTACTGTCGATACGAGACACGGCGCAACAAGTGGTTAGGGAGATGTTGATGAAATACGGCTTAGAAAAAGAAGATCCGCATAATTATTGTTTAGTACAAGTGAGTCGACGCGACCGGGTTATTGCGATGTAAATTATACGTATTGAGGCGAGTCAAACGAATCTTTTGAATGAAGATCGTGTAAGACGTTCAAGTGCTCCTTAGTCGACGAGATTCGGCTATCAGTGATACAAAACTGGTTTGCATTAGGGATGTGTTTTTTCTTTTCATTTCTTCGGTCGTGTGTTTTGTGATACCGGTGTACGATGGCGAAGGGAGATTCGAATTTGACGTGGTCTCTTTGATGTTTGATTTACGGCCTTTGAATGAGCTGTTTTACGGAAGGTGACCGGGTCGGAGGTCAACGTGGTTTATATTGCCGGGCAGCTCGAGCGGAATAAGGGTTGTTTTTTGCGTACCTTTTGGATTCCGGTAATGAATGGACGGTTCGTTGGATATGGATATTAGCTTGTGAATAATGGAGCTCGCATGAATACCGGTTTCGTATATTGGATTAGGATGCTCGATTCGGTCGATAGTAATGTTGTATTTTTCGAGGGACGGATTAAGATTGGTATCAGCTGTCGAGAAGTGAAATTTCTCCGTTGACAGAAGTTGACGAAGTAATTAAAAAATGTAAAAATAGTATAATGAACCCTGCTTTGGTGACGTTACTAAAATATCATTACTGGTCGCATTATAAGGGAATCTCCAAGTAAACGCATATTCGCTCGAAGTATTCGTAAATTCGAATGTTTGAGGTACATAATTATTGGAGAGAGGAGACGCAAAATTGTTTATTATTTTTTTTTATTTTTTATTTTTCAAAAAATGAAAGTGGTAGGGTCATGATAGTTGCTAAATGATCTTAAAAGTAAATCATAAATATTTCACTCCTCGTATTAAATTTTTGGACACATTCCAAAATGAAGTCAAAGTTCTGAAAAATTTGAAGTTGTTAAAAAAAAAAAAAAAATAATTTTTTGACATTTCTTATTTTTTCTTTACTTCAAAATCATATTTTGTCATCTGTAGACTAAAGGATATTGTATTCGCTATTTTTTTCTAATTTTGAAGACGCAAACAGTTTTTGATTTTTTTTTTTTTTTTCAAGGTAACTATTGTGCATAGTATTCGTTCAATTTAGACTTTTTCGGACTCAAAAAGGAAAATATGCTCAATTTTTGTTCCACTCCTGAAGTGAGCTATTTGATGATGAAATATCCATACGATGCCATTTTGAAGCAAAAATGTGATTTTTTGGGAAACTGTCGTAGAAGTCGAGCATATCTTCCCTCTTGAGTTCGAAAAATTCTGAATTTAATCCGTACTGGATTATTAAATTTAAATTAATGTAAAATATGAGTATGAACGGTGATTTATAACAATGAAATAAAATGTATGACGAAAAATCGATCAATAAGAATTATATTGCTATTAAAATTTCTTCAAATTTATAATTTTAATTTCATTCCAATAAAAGCAGTAGATAAACAACCCATTTGTTGTTTAATTTTGAAAATAACAAAAATTTTGTTTTTGAAAAAATTTAAAAATGGTTTAAAGCTCCTAAAATTTGAATAAATTAGCGGCTATAATTTTTTCTCTTAGTACAACAGGAAATAGTATTGGAACATGAAAAGATTATCTTTTAAAGATATTCTCTTTGTTTATATGTATTTGATACCATTTGAAGTGGTCAACTTATTTTCAAAATATATCCAAAACTACAGAATAGATTTCATTCGTGTTTGAATCATTGTATTTTATATACATTTTGAATTTTTTGTTCATTAAGTTACGTATATTTTGAAGAAAAGGATTCTCGTATTATAATTTCTTTTGTAGGACCATTTTTCGCAAACTCTCAGTGGTTGTAACTCAAGTCAAAGTAGCTAAATGGAAAATCTGGCTTGTATGGAATTTTTTTGTCGTTACTATCGACACCCCAATGAAGAAAAAATTGAAAAATAAAAATAAAAATTCGTAGAGAAAAACCTAAAAATAAATTGGATGGCGAAATCGTAAATTTGGTTAATATTGGAAGATATCGTTCGTTTACAAACTTAATTCATTAGATTCAGCG
The DNA here is from genome assembly GCA_009761765.1 of Phenacoccus solenopsis. Taxonomy (NCBI): domain Eukaryota; kingdom Metazoa; phylum Arthropoda; class Insecta; order Hemiptera; family Pseudococcidae; genus Phenacoccus; species Phenacoccus solenopsis. The sequence goes on along the minus strand of VFXL01000103.1, from coordinate 215,376 downwards.
CCTATAAAATCCGCGAAATATAATAATAAATCTTCTTTTCATTATTGAATTAAACATTCACTCTATGATGATTAAATATCTGATAAATTTTTAAATATTTTATTATCAAAAGGTATCTATTTTAAAAGGTGATAGAATCTTTTAATTTGTACAAGTCCGCTGCTTGAAGTTCAAGGTGTCACTGGAATAGTATACCTAGAACGCTTTCATATGAGTGTGGTGAAGAATAGCTTTAATTGCCCAAAAATTCTTTTTTTTTAAATTGGAAAATTTTTAAAACTTTGTACTTTATTTTGAAACATCTGAAAATTGAGTTGTAAAGCTGAAATTTTCATGAAACCCTTTTGAGGCCGATGTTAGTTTATTACATTTCTATTAAATTATCGTTAGTGTAACTACTTTCAGTCATGTATTTCAGAATTGATGCATCTATGAAAATTTATTGGTAAAAAAAAAATAATTTGTAGGTAATTTTTTTACTTTAAAAGAGTCTTGTACCTCTTTGGTAGCAGTTAAGGGTGCCAGAGCAATGTATGCGAATTCAGTGTGTTGAAATTCTATTAAATGAGCTCACTTTGAGCCATCAGCCGTTCTAATCGAATTATCATGAAAACGTTGTGCGTTGAGCTCTTGTAACTTTTAAAAGCAAAAGTTTTGGCTCTGCCAGATGGATGTTATATTTTTTACTGTTTGTAAAAGTGTTAAAAAATTAGTCGTCTCCCAGCTTTGAGTTCGCTCATGTAACTTTCACCACGCTCGCTTTTATACTAAAATGAGAAATGAATTTTCTTTGTTCATGGTATTTAAATTGATATTCCAATTTTGAGGTCTTGAACAAATATTTCTCTTGGAAATATACTCCCGAAATTTCCTCAATAGTTTGGTAAATTTTTTTTTTTCACGACTGTTATTTCATTTTTTGCTTTTTCTGCAGCAAGTATGTAATTATAGGATGTTTAACAGTCTTTCAAGTCTGGAAAAGGTATACATTTTAGTAGACTGGTCCTATGAATACAAAAAGTCGAAAAAAATACTTCAGTTTTTAATCAGTTGTTATTTAATATTACATTTGTTGATGAAGGAAATCAAAGAATAACTCTAGAGAAAATATAAAAAATTTCTCCCATAGATAATCCATAATGAAAATGAGCTACTACAGAATATGTATTATATGAATTGATAATTTTATTATGAATAATTGAATTTGAAAGAATGATTCCTCGTTGAATATTTCATTCAAAAATCTATTGGAAATAAATGAATAATTTTTACCCATTTCAAAAATATTTCTAGTGAGAGAAATTATGTAATATTTTATTCAGTAATCATTATTCAGTTCGTGTTTTTAGTAATGTTGTTTTTTTTTTATTGCTCAGAAACCAGCATTTAATGTCCTTTTTTTTTTTTTGAGTTCTTGAAGAAATCCTACATTATTCTTGACACATTTTATTAGATACTCCAAGTTATGTATTTTTCAAGAAATTGAGGTATGAAAATCTAATTTCATTTAGAAAAAGTAATTCATATTTTTCTGTAGATTCGAGAAAACTTCAAATTTTTTTCCAACGGTAGTTATTCATTTTTTTTTCTTCTGAAAAGTCCTAAACAATCATGTATTTTTCAAGAAACGTTATAATTTAGTTACAATTCGAAATACAAGTTTAAAATTTTGAATCCATTCAAGAGAACTTGAAATTGCTTTTCTTTCTTCAGTAAGCGTTATAATTATATTTTTCAGGAAATACGATTTTATCTCCAAATGGAAATCCAAACTTATGTTTTTGACTTTAGATATTTTTAAGATGTTTCCCAGCGATTACTATTTTAATTTCTTTTTCTTTCTTTTTCGTTTTGATTTTTTTTTTATGTTATTTCAGACAAGTTATACAATTATTATTTTTTTTAAGTGTATAAAAACTTAATTTCAATTTTTAACACGAAATGGAAGTCCAAAGGTGTTCATGGGTTGGAAAGATTTTTCGATTTTTTTCCCAGCGGTTTAAATTTTAATTCCTTTTCTTTCCTTCAGTATGTAATGTACATGATAGATTTTTCAATGTAGTCACAGTGCTGTTTACTGAAGTTTAAATTTATAATCACTGATATTGTTTATTTTCTTGAAAATTATATTAAAAAACAAAAACAATAAACAAATTTCTTTGGTCACGTATAGGGGTTGAAAAATCAGCAGAATATGAAGAATAGATTTGAAAATGAAAAATCTACCAAATCACGTGGAAATCAATTCATGAGAAAAAAGTATAAAAATTTGGAATAAATGTAGTCCCATTTCTTTATTTAAAAATAGAAATTTGCGTGAAATTTCATGAAATTTATATCGATTGCAACATATAACGTTAATGTGCCAACACTTGATATAACTTTTTTTCATTAAAATTTCTATGTTGTGTTTTTAATTTTAAAAAGAACATTTTGAAGATATGAATAGATTAAAAAAAAAATTCAACCTGTATTTTTGAAACATTCTATGTACCTGACCTAAATTGATATGAAAAATATATCTAAAGTCAACTTAGTATAAAAGTACTGTCCATAAATTTTAGGCATTGAAAAAAATTTTCAATAATTGGAATTTCAGTTTTTGTTTCTTTTCTTTTTTTTCTTTTTTAAGTATGCAATAAAATGGTATATTATTCGAGAAACGTAGAAACTTGTAAATTGGACTTATTGGGTAGGGGATGTTTGTAATTAGCCCCTACAAGAACTTATATTTGGAAAAAAAGTCGAGAAGTTTCTCGTGTAGTGTTCAGCTTGGGCAAAATTCACATAAGCAATATCCCTTGTACCTTGGAAGAAGAAAGAGTGCGTTAGAACTTGATTAAATAACGATCATAAAATTTAGAGACTTGATGAAATTGAAGAAATTATTATATTTATAAATTTCAATTTCAATACGATCGTGAAATTTGCTTTTCCAAAAATGAACGAATGTGTTTTTATTACCCAGTTTTTTCTTCTCTCACAGTGATCAACTTTAAAATGATTAATAAATACTTCCATATAGATATTTTTATTTTGTATGTGAAGTGAGTGATAAATTATGTTTTGAATCTTTATAATTATCTAGTTCGCTAATTCTTCCAAGCCATCAGTTTTATTTTTTATTTCAAAATTTTGCTTACCTGTTTTAATTTATTTTTCTCTAGAGTATTATTGGTAATATTTTGATATTTTATCAGTTGAGTGTTGTCTGTGTACAATTTCCGATAGTTTTTTAGATCGTCTATTTCTTTCCAAATTAACTTTCAAATGGTGAGACTTGATTGTCTCAGTGAAATGTTGAAATCGAATCCACTCTAACACTAAATCAGCGATAAATTCTGCGCAATTATATTTTACCATTGTTGTTATTTATTGTACGAATTATTTATGTATGCTTGTCAACGCCTCGTAGACAGGTCAGGTGTCAAGAGTAAAGGAAATATGAAAAATGAAAAAAAAAAAATTATGTAATGAGACAAATTTATTAATTTTTTCATTAAAGGTCCTCTAGGGTAGTTGAAGCTTGGCGAAAATATGTCTCTCGCATCCTCGTAGCTGGTTCACGGTAAAAAATAAAAATAACGATTCAGAATATTTTTGGCATAATTTAAAAGAAAAAATGCTTTCTGTGATTTTTACCTACTCATAATGTTGAATAAATGGTCGCAACTTGGAGCACGTTAAAATAAATTTTTATCGAAATAAAAAAGGAGAATATTAGTATTCAAATTTGAATTTAATTAATACTTATAATATTATGCAATCGACTCGAAATCTAAAACATTCGTTGTCAAAGAGTAAAAAATGAAAACTGCTTCATAATATTTTTGGCATCGGTGAAAAAAAGCAATTTTCAATTCTATGATTACTACTCATACATTTCTGGCATAAGATATTTTTACGCACGATGAAACGTACTCGATAGATCTTCTTATCGAATGGTAAAACGTACGGAACTCCGTCTAGAAAATTTTCCAAATTATCGTCATCATCTACGTAGACCTCGCGTTTCCAACTAACCACGTGGGTGAAACGTTTGTTTTTCGCGTTTATTGGTAAAATAGCGATATCGGATACCGCTCGAAGTTTTAGCACGTTGGTAATAAAATTCAAAAGCACATCGTTCGGAACGGATGGCGGTATGTTGGTGATAATGAGCTTGGTTTTCGTTTCTTGAAGAGGTCTGCATTTAATGAACGTACCGTTTTTCATGAGAAAACCTCCGCCTTCTATGAAGAGTGAAAAAACGTCTTCTTCTCTTATGTAAATGATTACTCGTTTATCATCGATTACGGTGGCGCTTACGATATCGCGCGGGCGAAAATACGAACGTTCGGTTAGCGTATCGAGGTAATCGTGAAGGCGATAGTTACCCACACAGTCGAATATGAACGCTCGATCGTCTGTTGGATGCACGAATTTGGGTATTGTTTCTTCGTCGAATTCATCAGTTTCTGCATACGAAGATACAGTAAACGGGAGTGATTGAAAATTCGAAGAATTTAAATTATAATTATTGCACGTGTAATTATTACCTGCGAAATCGAGCGGTGTTGAAGAACGAGCGGAGTATTTCTGCGACATATCGAGCAGTTCAACGTAGATCCAGTGGAAATGAAAATTCGATTAACGAGTTCGAACTTGTCGGAACGAAGTGAACGTTACGTAAACGATCAGACGAGATGGAATGATGTCGGTATTACTAGATTTTTCTTGCCTGATATTCTGTTTATTATTTTTGAACGGAGGAGTGGTGTTAGATTGTCTCCATTGGGGATTATACTCTGCCATTGTTATGCGTCTCCTGGCCCTTCTGTCTAAATGTATAATATAATAAATTTATTTTATTTGAATATTCAGCATTGAATATCGAGTGATTATGTTTTTGATGGAAATTAGCTTAAACTGATGTATAATGAATTTGATTTTACCTAATTCCATGTATATTGTTGTATTGTATAGTATTATGTGTATAATGTAAGTAACTTCCTAAAACGTGAAAATGAGAAATAATCGAGTAGCTCGCGTGCTCGTCGTCGACTCTACGATTCTATCACGTATAATTGGTACTAGTTCGGATTGTTAATTAGAGTATAGCTTCATGGTACGACTCGATGATATATACGTTCGCTGGATACCAAATACCCTTCGTAATTAAACGTCTTACGATAATGATAGAGCAGAATTTACTCGTACGCGGGGTGATTTATTGTGATTCGTGTTCGTTGGACGAGGGGTTGGCGTGGTTTTGCGGTAACTAGTAGTTTTACGAAAATACACGTGGTATTTATATTTACGTGATCTATTTTCTTATTGTAGTATTGAGTTTCCAATTACTTTTTTTTTTCATGATAATGTTGGTATTGAATATCGATTTAGAAGTGCATAAAATTGTGTACTAACATGAAAACGATCTGAGGTGTATGAGATATTAATTTCAAATATTGTAAAAATTAGTTCTAACATCGAGGATGTGGCCAAAAAATCTCAAAATCAAAAGCAGCCGGTTATGACCGTTTTTAGTTTGCTAAAAAAAAACGTATTTAACCATATAAATATCAAAAAACCTTAATTCTTGTAAAACATCGATTCGTCTTGTATTTGTGCAATGCTTGAAAATTTATTTTCAATCAGTTTTTCGTAATTATGCAATTTTTTAACGATTTAAACACCCCCTTTCTGCCCTACCCCCTTTCTGCCCTTCTCTAAAAATGCTTCCCCTCAAAGACTCTTAAACATGAAATTAGCCCAATAAACAATATTTAGAAGAAAAAGTATGTGATTTAATGAACACCTTGTATGGTTGGGGTACTACCTAACCCCACCTGGTACTTAACGTCGTGTATATTACTGGGGTTGTATACTACCCCACCTGGTACTTACAGGGTTAAGATACCTAGAATATCAATTTCTGAGATGTATTAGCCGTACACCTTCGATCAGAATTGGAGGTGTCGGATTTTTGAAATTTTAAAATTTTCTGTACTCTTGATGATAGTCGAATACTTCAAACAGGAGCACTTGACGAGCCGATTTACGACAATACGTGCATCAATACTTGATATATTTAACCCTGCGTGAACAACTTATGCCAAAAATGGCATATTCATGTTATAATGAATTAAAAACAACATATGCCATTTTTGGCATAATGATTAAATTGACAACATATGCCAAAAATGGCATAAATAAACATTTTGTATCAGGAACTAACCATAGTTCTCCTTTTATTGAATCTGGTTACAACATATGAGTCTTGTCATACACAAATCAGAGTTAATCTTATAGTTGAACTCAAGAGGAACCATTCAGGAGGAAATTACCTGCATAATTTTACGATTTTCGGTATTCACAATGATTTATGCCATTTTTGGCATATGTTGTCCAACACCTTTTCTTCATGATGCCATTTTTGGCATATGTTGTCTTTTGAGTATTTTTGTTATAATATATGCCATTTTTGGCATATGTTGTCCAACACCTTTTCTTCATGATGCCATTTTTGACATATGTTGTCTTTTGAGTATTTTTGTTATAATATATGCCATTTTTGGCATATGTTGTTTTTTGACATGTTGTTCATGCAAGGTTAAATGAGTGGATTATTATTTACATTATACTGATTTGTAATATTTTTTTCACATCATAGGTTAACGGTGCATCAGAATACTCGAAAGAGAATAAGGACTATCATCCCAATAATGTCAGTAACAATAATAATAATAACCAAGAATATATATTGGACGACGACGAATGCCCGTTGGCGATTCTAATGAACCATCCGCACTCTCAAGGTAAGTGTTAGACATATCAGGAGATGTATAATGTGTACATATGTTATCGAATGTAAGAATGTAAAAATCCTCTGATGAAGGATGGATTAAAATAATTTCAGGGTAATGTAATGAGGAGCTCTTGGCATAATCTCCCCCACCCCTCCACCCTCGCCTCAAAAATCGATGCACTAAACATTTCGCTGATATGAATACGAGAAAGAGACAATAGACAATATATTTGAAAAAATACTAGATACAAAATTTCTCATTAGTATTGTACGGCCATCAGTACCCAAATTTGGGTGAGCGGTGCGCCGGCTCTCAAAACTCTAAATAAACAAAGAAAAAAAAAGAAACAAAAAGCAAAATAAAATATACATTACAAAAAGAACAAAATAAGTTGGCAAATTATATGAATGGAGGGAAAGGGGAGAGAGAGGAGAGAGACAGACAGACAGACAGATTTTATTCATGTGAGAGAGAGAGAGAGAGAGAGAGACAGACAAACAGACAGGTTTTATTCATGTAAAATTCCTCGAAAAATAAAAATTGAATAATGTATACGGTCGCCTAATACCCGAAAACGGGTGAGCGGGGGGACCAACTATCCTTTCACAATATAAGTGACAAAAAAAAATGAAATATATACATAAATATAAAAAACGAAAACAAACGAAAATACAGATGTAGGGAAGAGCGGCAGGGGGAGGGGAGACTCGAGAGAGAGACGTAAGTAAGGACCTAAGGACATGGTAATTGACGTAATTCCGGTGTCAAAACAGCCTCCGACACGCAAGCGAAATTGATTATATTTGTTCCTTATTAGCCTACACACCTCGCAACTATTATCTAGCAGTTGAAAGGCTTACGGGTTGGATTGGTTGTGTAATATTTTTTCTTAGCGAACAGCGTAATTTTAGATTCACTTTTTTCACAGGTCTCGGTGGGTATTGTTATGATGTGAGAAATTTTCTCGTGTGGTTTCTGGCTACCTGCGCAGAAATAATTTCACAATGAAGCTATTAAGAAGGGATGGAATTAAGCGGCTTTTAAAATAACGTGTATTTTTTTCAAGTCGTTGTTCGATTATTAAACGAAATATTATTTTTTAAATCTTCATGTTCAATGCATAATTCAAGATGGGATGTTTCTTTCTTTTGAAAATTAAGTGAAATTCCAAATAAAGGAGTAGAACTTCTACGAAGGCGTAATGATCCGTCGATGTAAACTTGCTCGTTGATTTTTTGACGAAAGTTTCGAAAAGACTGAGAAAAACGCGTCAAGAAAATGTAAATGAGATCGAGTTTTCCAGTTTGAAAGGTTAAATGCGAAATTTGCTATTGTTTACACATTGTTGGTTGTAATTTTAACGACTTGAAAAAAATCGATACAAATAATTTAGATAAATTTTTTTTCTCCCTAATACAGTTCAAAGAGTATAGACGATTAAGAAGGCTGAAAAACCGCCATCAGTTGGAATTTTGAAATAAACCAATGTAAATTAGTCGTATGGTTTGAAAATCACGTATACAGCGTGTTTCTCTTCTTTACGAATTTACTACGAACTCATTCGTGTTGCGTGTAAGCTATTCATGAGACACTCTAGTATGATGATTTGCCTACTCTTTTCGCTGACAGGAGCCGAATTTATAAAATATATAAAATTATTATGTCCTTTGAAAATTTTCGAATGTAAAGAATTACTGAAAAAAATTATGTTCTCATTTTTTTTTTTAATTGATTACACACTTCAATTTCAATTTTTTACTTTCCTTTCTTCCGTTTACGCGCCATATACTGCTACTGAGGCCAGAGACGCGGATAGATGGATGCTTAGATTTGGGAGAGAAGTTTAGCAGATTTTGGATAGTTGAACAGATTGGTAATTATGGTTTGATTATTGCCTAGAAGGGAGTCTATGGAGGAGGGAAGATTGAATTTTGCGCGAAAATTTTTATATGTTGGGCAGTCTATGAGGATACGCTGTTGCCAAGTTGTGCTGTTCGTCCTATGTTTATTTCAAAATTTGAACCAAATAAAATAACGAGAGATTTTAATTCATCGATTATTCTGAATGCTTCTCAGAAATCAGTGAATTTCGAAAATTGCCCTGTCACGAAAATGTACGAGCTGTCGTAAAAACACGATTGGACTGAGGTTTCATATGTTTAGGTATTATGAATTAAAAAAAAAAAAAAAAAAAAAAAAAAAAAAACGATACAATTAGGCGAGACGAAAAGTAGGTAATCGCTGTCGGTAACGTTTTTTTCTTCGCTGTTCGACGGAAAAAAATAATAATTGGAGTGTTTTCGACGATGGAATGGTCGTACGTAGGGGTATTATTTTTTTACGCGTCGCATTCAATTATATGCCAATCATAGGAGGCGATTTTACGTATTTTTCTCTCTTCGTCGTACGTGTATCGGTACGTATTCGCGTAAAAGGGGCGCTCGCTCGGCGAACTTTTGAGGTCGTAGGTGACGCTCTCTAACGAGCTGTAGGTATAATAACGGCTAGAGGAAGGGCGAAAGAAGGCGCGGCGGCGAATCGGTGTACGCCGACGTTGTGTGCATGCGGTGTTGGGCGAACTCGGCGGCCAAACTTCTTATCACCTACCTTAACGTTTTTATTCGGTACGGCCGCGTGCCGCGTCTTCCCTTATCTGTCACATAAATCATATCGGCGGCGGACACGCGGAAGGGTCTCGTCAGTCGCTTCGTGACGAAAGAGTATCCGTTCGGTTGGTAATATTCGCCGACTGGTCGGGCTATAAATCACGCGCGTTTCGCGATCTCGATGCGGCGGTGAATTCTTCGAAGGTGTCGCGACGCGGTCGTTTCGATCGCGACGACCGCGCTAAGAGTCGATAAATCTTGGTCATCTGGGTAGAAATCGGAAATCACAGCAGTGTACCGGAAGCGGAGTAATCGCTAGTCGGACGCGGACGAGCGGAGGAACGGTTTTTGAACGACAGTTTTACGACGTCATTGCGTAGATATGATGGACTGGGGTATTAGACGTGCGTATACGATTTTATTGTTGGTGTAAATTATAGTTTTACCTTAGGTTTTTTTTGTTTCGGTTTGTTTTCGCCCGTCACGTAGAATAGCTTTTTGTTTTGTTTTTTTTTTTTTTTTGACGGAACGAGTTAACGGTGGCTTTAGCGAGGTAATTTATCATAATTTATTTCCCTGTAGGGTTACGCAGCCGACGGTACCGGCTGACGATGTCGAATGGCGGATAAGATGCGGGAAATTCTTTGCTACGGTTCTTTTTTTCGGTATTATTTTTATTTTTTTTAGGAGGGCAGTAAAGGGACCAAAATATAGGATGAGTAGTGTTTCATTAGTATTTAATCGATCAAAGACCATACGAATCGGCCATTCAAGGGGTCATTCACGACTCCAGGTTTATGTTAAGAATTGTGTAGAGATCGATCGCGACACTGAATGGTGAAAAGCTCGAAAATCGATGTAATTCATTCGGAAGTTCCATTCAACTCTTTTGTATAGGAAACAAAAGCTTTAGGAACGATAAATTTACCTTGGAGGTTGGGAAGTGGACTGAGTGGCATAATCCTCCTATCTCCTCTGATACAGTATATGTCATCAATGATTAAGAAGGTATACATTAGAATGAAACGCATTTTTTTTTTTTTTCGAAAACACATCTGGTTTAGTGCTTGATAGTTGAAAAATGTCACAAAAGTTTGCCCAAAAAATTTCAGTCTTCCAAGTTGATATTTATACCCTACATAACTGGGTCAAATTTTGAAAATTTTATGATAATTGGAAAATTTTCAATAAAATTAATTTTAGAAAATTTAACAAATTTTTGGCGTCCAAGGTGCATATTTCATCTTCTGAGCTTGGAAAAATAATTATTTACTTGATTTTTCAATATTAAGGGACTCCGAAACTATTTACAATTCACGTGAAAAACTTCTGTTTCCTGAATTTTTGTATTATATTCAGCGTTACTCGTAAATTCATAATTGATAATTATTTATTATATCAAAAATATGTTCGATTTCATCCCTCTAGGATACGAAAAAAAAAAAGTTACCAAGAATTTTGGATTTTCATTGGTCTCAAAATTGCAGGTATTTGGCTTAAAAAATATTGCCTGTATGCGTTTATCTACCTATAGATAGAGTACGAGTACTTAATCATGTTTGACAATGAGATTCCGATGAAGTAAATCTGTTTGGAAAGAGCAGTTCAAAAAACTCCCAAATTCATATTTTTAGTTCCACCCAGCTATATCTAACCGAGTAGTGAATGCTCGAAATTATCTCGATGTATAGCAGTTTATACGAAGACGCAGCTTCAAAATTCATAGCTCAGATGAAAATGGTTATTTGTAGGTAAAAGTGTTAGCCTAGGTGTTTTGGTATGTATTTTCCAACTATGATGTTCCCTTCAAAAATGTAACTCTTACAAGTAATTAAACAGTCGTCAATTTTCATATAGCTAGATGAATGCATACATTACGGGTAATATTTGTGAGTCAAATACATATGTAACTGCTAGAACCATTGAAAAGGGAAAATTCTCTTTAATTTTTTTCGAAGTCCTAGAGAGATGAAACGAACATAATTTTGGTATAATTGTAATTAATCATCAACTTATGAGTAATACTCAACAATAATACAGAAAAACACGAAACAGGAGTTTTACAAGTAACTTAGAAATAGTTTCGAAATATTTGAGTAATGGAAAAGTAGGTGAAAAATTATTTTTTTTGGAGTATCGTAAAAAAATGTTTAAAATTTGATCTTATCATAGAGGGAAGAAATATGTATCATTTTGAAGAGGCTGAAATGTTTTGGGCGTACTATTGAAGCCATTCATTAAAAAAAAAATCGTTCCTCCCTATTATACTAATAGATTAAAATATTTAAATTTATTTTACAATTTAAAATTAAAACAAAATTAATTATATTCATATAAATAATAGAAGAATAGGCAATTATTGATTTAATATCAAAATTTATAAAATTTAATATTCTTGAACGATACTGATATTTTTTGAAGATATGAAATGAGCTACCAAATGAGAGTATTTTTTTTTTTTTGATTTGTTTGAAAATTTTTCTAATGAATTAATCTATAAATGCTTCGTTTTCATGCTTTTTATTGGGTAAGGAAAAAATCACTGCGCGGTGTTTTATGAAGACTCCCACGAAATACTGCCAAACTTGAACTATTGATAATCATACAGAGGAGCTAAAAAATGTTACACATCTTGAGAGCTTGCCTATACTGCGAATTGAGGTAGCTATGATTAGTACATCAATACAAGATACAGGCGATAAGGTACCCGTGATTGGCCCATTGAGCTGTGTAGACGAACACTAGAATTTATTTATTTAAATATTTGTGATCCATTCGAGCTGGATATTTTTTTTTTTTTCGAAAAATAGGCTCTTGAGGTTCATTTATACCAGTTGAGAATATTTTCTGCTTTCTGCTCCTTTTAAAGATATCGTATTTTCGACCATTTTGGGCTCTGAAATGATTTTTTACATTTTTTTTCATCGCTTCTCGGTTTTTAGCCTTTGTTTTTTAACTTGGAATTTCCCTGCGCTTCCCTCGAATTGACTTCAGTGTGTGAATTTTTGACGACGATACGCTCAGAGTATACTCTGTTATTTGGTGTCATTAAAATGCGTGGAGACGTTCTAAGTGATTTTTTCGTTCATTTGATGAAATTACGATGCTCATGACATGGGACATGAGTGACATATGGATACTCCTCTTTTGTAGTGCCTTATGATTAATGGAACGTGGCGTATAATTTTTGACATCGAGAAATTCTATTTTAATCCATTTTGGGTAATGTGAATCGAAAAAGGCTGTCATTTATAATAAATTCACAAATTATATTGATAATTCTCCAAAAGTCAAAATTGAGGGAGATGTGATAGGTGAATGTGAAATTTTTTTTCCATGGAGTATTTTTTATTGTGAACAAGATTTTTAAGCTACACTAAGGATTATATGATTGTTAGTGCATGTGTTGGGAAGTAATTCGAGTAATCTGAACTAAGCCAGACAAGTTGAATTTTATTTGTAAAACGAAGTGAACCTGTGTCATTATTTCATTGATAATGTTTATTTAATTCCAATTTCGAAGAATTGGCAGTTTTTTTTTTTTTTGAAATTTTAATTTTACAAGCTAATATTCACACAGTTATAGCACCTTCAGTTTGCGATATAAGCGATTTGGTTACTGTCTATGTTTAAATTTTATGAGGATCCTATGAATAACAGCGGGGAGCGAAAATAGCTTGAAAATTTATTTTTCGTATTTTTAAAATGACCTAAGTTGAGGAGTTGTGTTTTAAAGAGTAAAAGACCTAACTAAATTTTAAAGTAAAAATTTTGAAATTTTCCTGAAATAATCAAAATGATTTTTTTGGCTTCTTCCGTTTTGAAACATTTGAATGAACAAATAATGAAATTGATGGAGTGAAATACTTTAATTTTTTGCGATTTTATTCAGACAACAAAAATGAAAAATAATATTTTTACGTGTAAATCCTTTATCAAATTTTAAACAGAAATTGCTTCAGATAATTTTTTTTTTTTTTTTTGGAAATTTGGATATATCTTAAATCAATTTTCCAAAATTTTCGCATTTGGGACTTCTGGAGAGGCTGAATCCAAAAAACTAATTTCATATTCGAATTCTCCGACTTGAAAACATTCGACAGTTGGCTGACAAGTAACGCCTCCGATTGAAGAAATCACCAGCAAACTGAATCGAAATGAAAAAATTAAGTGATTATAAATGGTGTGAAATGCAAAGGTATGCGGTATGCACCTGTGAAAAGTGGCAATTGAAAAATTAATGTGAATATGTTGCTTCAATACCGAGTAATTTTATCGATAGAAAAGGGTTACTCGTTAGTTATATCAAACAACGTGTTCGCCTGCAGTCTAGATTCCCTTCAACTTGAAGTTTTCGTGAATTTTTTAAGAGTTTGAATGCAACGTTTCATTTAAAATTCCAATTCAGGAGGCGAAATCGTCAGCCAGGGCTATTCGAAGGTAAGAAAATATCATATCAGACCTCCAGTCTTTCCGTTGCGACTGACACAGAAATCGACTAATGTATTATTCGTAACGCGTGTTATTTTGCCGGCGTCTTGTGAAAATGAAAACATCGTTCTTCATAATAGTCGTAGTTTAATATTCGAAAAGCATCGTGTAAGGCACACAAGTCTGGTGTATCGGGTACCAACGTTTATATTTGCATTCGTCGAATGAAATAACGTGTATGTGGTAGTTGCCAAGGTACGCGGACCCTTTTCAGTGTATTTTTGTTTTTCGTCGTCATCGTTGTCGGTAGACTATAATGTATTCGAAGTGCGGCTTCGGTACGTCGTCGAAGCGAATGTTATGGAAATTAAATGGTTTTAAATATCGTTAAAAGCGAACGCATCGCCGAGTACGAGGTAATTGGATAATTTTCGTTGCGAGATTTTACCTTTTGCGTACGTCGGAAGCGGGAAACGCGAATATCGCGTTTACATGTGAAGTGCTATGCGGAGAAGGCCGAATAAATGTTTGATGTGTTGCATAATGCGGAGCCGCGTGGTCGTAGGAATGAGAAGATTTACGGCGGTTGTGTATGCAAATTATTCGACGTATAGATTAGAGCTGGCGTGAGAATGCGAATGGAAGTACTGTGGTTGGTTGTGAAGTGGTGGAATATTCGGTGATTTCAAATTTGCAAAGGAATACTCGAATACTCTGTGTGATAGTGTTTCGTTTATTTGGGTGAAATATTTTTAATTGTGAGTATTGATCTGTGTACAGCTATACTAGATGCATTTGAAATATTTCTTTGTAAAAAATTAAATTATTTTTTTTTTGGAGCAGCCCTATGCTGTTAGATATTTGAGGTGATGTACGGTGAGAAGTTGTGTTTTGTGGCTTCAAAGATGTACGTCATTATATGTATTGTTAAAAAAATATGTTAAATTTTTCCAAATTGATTTGTATCTGAAGTATATTTATGTGAGAGGAAATTCATTTGTTTTCTCGCTTTAACGATAAAACTTCGGAAAATTGAGGTTTTTCATTTTATAAAATTTTATTATACGAGTATGTTCCTCGAAGTGAATTTTCAATTTTTCATCATCCTCTTTCCTCTCTACCCCTTCACCACTTTCTAAGACAATATTTTTTCAAATTTGAACGATTCGAAACTCTTTAATTTTTCTCAGATTTTTAGCATGGACCATTTCGAATTAAGTTCGATCTGAATTGAAAGAATCCTATTTGAGTTTCAACGTATACAAATGTTGAATTTTCTAGATCTGTTAATTCGCTCTTATTTCTCCTTGAATTCACTTGGAAAGTTGAAATTTGAATAAGTAGGCGTTCTAATCTCATTCCTTCATGTGAAAGCACAAATTATAATTTAAGCTATTTACCTCTTCCCCCACCCCCCCCCACCACAAAAAGGAATGAATCATCATTTTGAGTCGATTCAACAATATGAAAATAATTTATAATGAATTCACATATTATGTGGATGATTCTCGGAAAGTCGAAATTGAGAGAGATGTGATAGGTAAATGTGAAATTTTTTTCAATTCTTTTTCGGTAAAATATTTTTTATTGCGAACAAGATTTAAGCTCCATTAAGGATTATATCGACAATGTTCAGGCATAATCTGGACATGATACTATTTCTTTCTATTTCTTTTCATAGTTGAATCAGCACAAATGTACCATGTCCAGATTTTATTGAACCTTCTTATTAATGTGAAACGTTCTCTTCACACTTATGAGAGGGCTCAAGTAAAATTTGGATACAGCATATCTGTGCTTCAAGGTGTCGATATGAATTGGTAGTGCATGTGATGCGAAGTAGGTAATTCAAGTAATTCTTGTGTGACGGTATTTTTATGTAATTACTGTAATACAAATAACTAGCACCTTATTATTTTTTTTACTTCTTTTTTACTATATAATGTGAATCTCTGCTTGTCTTGGTTCAGTGTTGTGATAGATATGTAGAAATCTATAAGAGAAGATGGTTTTTAACTTCTCACATCTATTATTATTATAGTTATGAATCTGAAGCCTGAACGCTGATTTTATAATTAAAAGTTTTTTAAATAGAAAATATAATTTTTTATGTGTATTCTTCAGTCGAATAGAAAAAATAGGACTGCACTTGGAAAAAAAATCCTGAACCAAGCCAAAAAAATGAATTTTAGGCTTCTAGTGTGTTGTTCGTTGAGCTAGTATCGGTATATTTATATAAAAAAAAAAAAAAAAAATCGTTTCGAATTCGTCGCGTATACGATCCTTGTATGGTTTTGAGTTACTGGAGTAGTATGTTAAATATCATGTACCAAATTTATTTTTTCAAAATAATGTTATTAAATTCAACTATCATTAAATGAAAATATAAATGAAATAGAAAATTAATTAATTTTTAATAAAATCAAATTGAAAAAATTATTATCAAATATTCAATAAAAATTGAATAATAAAATTCTGCAGTTGAATAAATGCAAATATTTTTCATCGATTATATTAGTGGAGCAAGCTGCAAAAAAAGATCGAAATTTGACTCGAAAAAATTAGCGATTAGAAGCCACCAAATGTTTTTTCGTCGTCGAATGTAATACGAGGTAGTCTATTGGACGTGTACCCCTACGTGGTAGCATTACCGGGGTCGTCTGATGATTCGCATTTTTCGATAGCGAAAAAGATAAAAAATAAAAAATAATAAAAATGACGAAAATCGATATTGACGTCGACAAAAAAAAAAAAAAAAAATAAAGGAAAAAAACCGTATAAATATAATAATAAAACCCATCGGACGCTTTTAAACGTTCGATTGATTTTCACCGGACGTCAAAGTGACTCGGGACAACGATAGAGACGGAGCGCGGCGTAACGAATATTAGATTTGTAATAATGATTACGTGTTCTCTGCTTTACGTGTGCGTTTGTGTGTAGTTATACACAGTATATGAGGTATTGGCGATACGTATTGTAGTATACGCTACGGTAAGCATTCGACTTAACGAAGAAGAGCGTTTCGAGGGGGGGCGGTAGGGGGTTAGTGAAAGAAGTGTTTGAAAAAATCCTCGGTCGCTGATAAGGGAACGGAGTTGTACGGGCGACGCGGTTAGACGGAATATTTGCGAAGGATGAAACAATCGAGAGTGTGAGAAAAAGAGGCGAACAGTTGGGGCGGAGCGGTATTAAAGAGCCATTCGTCGTGTACGTTATCTATTAACGACGACGTTGGCGTGCGACGAAATAAAAGTACGCTCGAATTAAACGTCGACGAAGAAAGACTTGTGGAAGAGTGTGCGCGCGTGGGAGCCTCGATACGTGGTGCGAGGCGACGAAATCGGCGTACGTGGAAGGCACGCGAGCGGCGAATATGGGATATTTTTTGCGGCGAGCTCGACGAGAGCCCGCCATCGATCATCCATCGGCGACGACGATTACCTAGTGACGCGCGATACGGTATCGGAAGACGTTTGTGTACACACGCGTACGAAGGAGCGACGAGCGAGAAAGGCTTTCGTCGGAATGTATTGAAGTTTCAAGGTCGCCCGAACGACGGTTAATTTCGAAATGCACGCGAATACGCCGAACGAGATGGCCGCGATGGATGGGCGTCGATTATCCAGAATACCCAGTATCAGGTATCCGTTTACACCGATGTTCCATTTAGGCGGGCTGGACGCGTGGAAATATCGCAATTGCCCTGTCTCGCGGTCGTAACGTACACGTTTTCGTAATTAATCGAGCGAAGCGTCGGATATTATTGGGCGAAAATATCGCGCCCTATCACGTTATCCGATCGTACGTACGAGGGTATGGAAGGCAGGACGAGCCCAAATGTGTGTACGGGTGCACGCATTATTAACTCGTTAAGCGGCGTCGAGCGGTTGTATCGTTGGATGGCGAAAAGTTTTGGTCGTCGTTGACATTAAGCGCAACGGTAGGAATGAAATTAGTTTTTCGTATGTTTTCGAGCTAACAAGCGATTCGCACGTGATACGGTCGTATACCGGTCGGCGTTGGGCGACGAAAAACGATAAAGAAGTTACGACCAAGTTGAAATTTCGTCGTACGACTATTCGGCCGCTGCGTAATGCGTGGCCATACGGACGTATTTATTTGAACGACGTCGATCGTTAAAAAGCAAGATGTTTACGGATCGTAGACGGATTTCGTAGCCGAGTACATAATGGAAGTTTTTACGGTCGGAGTGCAATTTTTATCTGTGAGAGGTAATTTCGAAAAGTAACTAGGGATGTTGTAGCAGTAGGTGTGGTGGGAACCAATTTTGTGTGGAGAAATCGAATGACGTTGAGATGAAATTTTCACGTTTATTATTGCAGTCGAGTCAATCTAGACTTTTTTACGAGAAAATTCCCAGCAAAGATTTTTTCATAAATATTGTAACGTTGTAAATTAAAGAAAACACTGGAAGATACTTCGTTGGTTCATCGGCTCCGAAAAAAGTACAGAAGCCCGAATGAACAGTGAAGTAGGTAACGGTACCATCGTACGATGCAAAACATAACGGTTGAATCGTACGATGGAAAAACGCACGTTAGCTAGCTGAACCAGCAGTTCTGTTGGTCCAGCTAGGTAACGTACGAAAATATATTGAGGAATTAGTTCAGTTCGGATAAGACCATCGAACAGCAAAAGTCTTGGCCAAAAAAATCATACGTTCTAGCGACCTTAGTTGAATTATCTAAACATGTTCAATTACAAATTGTTTTTTTTTTTTTTTTTTTTTTTTTTTTTCGTTGAAATAAATACATGATTATTCTTTCGTGAGCTACCGATATATCGCTTTCTTTTGTTTTTGTTTCGAAATCATTTTTAATTTCGTCTTCCGGAAGAAATCTTCGTTCGAGTCGTAAAAAGCAAAATAAATCCGAGTGCTGTTGGTTTCATTAAAAAAAAAAGAGAAACCAATTCTCACAATATAAAGACTTTCGCTCCATGAAGGTACCGCTTATTTTTAGGAATTTCATTTTTGGAGGTGCCTCCTCTCCAAAAGGTTTCTTTGCACCCTAAATGAACGCTCAAAAAATTCAACTCGAAAAGATTACATCTATTCAGTATTAGGGCTCGGATTTCTATGCTCTAAAAACAGGTGAAATATGCGCATATATTTCATAAAAAAGATACACGTCATGTTTTTCTTATGAACTAAAAACAAATCATAAGGTTGAATGCCACATTTAAATAGAACCAAAAAAAAATATATTGGTCACTTGAGCTCAAGGTTTTCAAGTATTTGAAATTTCCCCCCCCCTCCCCCTTCATCAAAAAAATTATTAACTAAATTTTTTTTCAATTTTATATGTTGTTGTTGTTGTTTATTTATTTATTTATGTGTCATGTATCCCTACTGTGGATAGAGGAGCATCAAAACATAGATTTATGTGAAATGGTAAAGGCCGATTTGTACTAGGAATTCAGTGATATGATTTGCAGACTTTATGATAAGTGAGAGGTTGATTATTTGGAAGAATTTAGGTCCAAGATTTCGAAATTCAAGGCATTCGGTAAATATATGGTTAATGATGATAAAAATATCACAGTGTAAGCATTAAGGGGTGGGCTGTTTGGAAAGTAGGTGGCCGTGTGTAATGATAGAGTGACCAGTGTGGACTCGAGTGAGAGTTACTTGATTTTTTCTCGAAATATTATTCAAGAATGTCGCGAAGCTCCATAATTAATTCAATTATATCATAGACATTATATAGAGTGTTCCCCTTCAATCTAAGTTCCTTTATATCACATATAGGGCTGCTCATATAACACTCATGTATGATAGCTTGCCTACCCTATTTGCCGAAATGGCTGAGATGCAAAAGTTTGAATTTTGTTTTCACTCTGATGATGATTAACATTGAAAATTTTCATTTTGTTACTTCAGGCAGATAGAGATACGCTGTGGTTACGCTAAAATATAGTGTATACAATGTAGTATTACCGACAAAAAAGTGGTCTCAGTTGAAGGAGTAAGTGGGAAGGTGTAATCCAAACTTGTGAGAACTATGGAAAAAATTGGCCATTTTTTTCTATGTGTTCAAAAATGATACAAAATATTTGTTCGTATTATAAAATGAAGTAAATGCATAAAAAAATTACCACAGAATCGAGAACGAGTTCATGTCGTCGAATTTATCTTTTTCCCATTTCATATTATTTGTAAATAACTTTGAAAAATGTCCTATTGAGATTGTGTATCGAAAATTTTTTATAGACCTCCATTTCATTCTGTGATATTTTATCACCCCCTTCAACAAATATGATGGGCAAACTATCATATGTAAGTGTTATATGAGTAGCCCTCCATTTAGTATGAAGGAACTCAGATTGAAGTGAAACATCCTGTATATGCGAATAAAAAATCCATATACTATGACTTGTGACTACGTACCAATCCATTCGTGACCATATTTTGACTTGAGTGCCACGAATATTCTGCATATAGAAATACCCACTTACCGGAATGCAACTGAATCATATTTTAAAAATAATTCTCAACAGATGGAAAACCTCGTAAGCTTTTCTTTGTTCCACCTCATTATGGAAGTATACAATACACGACGTAAGAAAAAAATTAAAGAAAATAAAATGAAGAATGCCCTATTTATTTACTAAATTATTGGATAATCATTGAAATGGACCAGATTTAAATTTTTTTTTTTTTCAAAAAATAAAGAAATAGTGGTCACAGTAGTTACTAAATGATCTTAAAAAGACACCTTAAAAATTTCAGCCCCTAATTCAGTTTTTAGACCATGCAAAAGGAAATCAAAGTTTTAAACATTTTCCAAAAAACAAATTTACTTGCAATGAAAATTTTTATCAAATTTTATTGTCATATTTTGTCGTCAAAAGGCTGAGAAAAATTTAGGTGCCCATTATTATGGGATTTAAGAGGTCTAAACCATTTTTAGGTTTTTTCTAAAAAGCAACAATTTTGGTAATTTCCAAAAATGAACGACAAGTGGGTAATTTATTCGGCGTGTGCGCAGTATGAACTTGATTTATGCTTTTCAGACCTCCTTCAAGAATCATGCTTTGTGAAGACTATACTCACTTGCGTTTAACTTCGTAACTTCTTCATTCTCTTCTATACAATTACGAAATTTTTTTAAGCTCCCAGCTCGCCTGTACAATGTGACAAGTCTCCAAAAGTGACCTTTTGCGAACATGGATGTGCGTGTATTTATTTTTGGCAAATTATTGGAAACGACCTTACAGTTGTACCTCAGCTATCTCCCCACCCCCTTCTCCCTTTCACGAAATCGAAAGACTTGAATCAAGAACTTAACAACTCGCACTGTTGGCCTCTGGCTGGGCGAAATTTCGCGAAGGAATTAGATTCGCGGCGAAGAATGATGGTATAAGCTTTCTGGGTAAGACGATTAGAACCCTCAACGGTATCGGCGTTCCAATCGATTAATCCGTCTCGATACGTAGGCAGCGCGAAATTTCACGTACGCTTAGCCCTCGTTCGCCGGCGGCCGCTTCGTTCGCATCGTCCAAAGCCGGCCGATTAACGTTTGTTGTATAAGAAACAAATTACGACGCATCGCCGTACTACGGGCCGACGAAAGCAAATATTAAATTTTCTCGTCGGCGGGCACGTACCTTTACCCGTATCGTGGCCGGGCATTTGTTTACACGAGACGTGGCGAGAGAAAGAATTGCTCGGTCTAGTATGAAGAATAACGCGTCCGTGGCTGAAGCGAATCTTCCGTAGGTCGAGAGTAAGCATTACGAGGAAAATAAGAAGCGTTAATTGAGGACGATGCGTGTGTTGCGAAAGGAAAACGTATATGTTGGGGTCTAACTTCCTTGCGAACGAACACGCGACATCGTTCTGGCGTATAGAAAGTTACACGACCTATTTTCTCGAAATGCTAACCTTACAATCAATTATTATCGATACGCGTTTTCGACGTTAAAAGGTTCCTATACCTGTGCGTAGGATTGGAGGGGAAAAAAGTAAAACCTTGATAATCGATTTATATATACAAGAGAAACGAATGAGAAAAAAAAAAAAGAAAAAACTGTATTCACGTTTCACCTTGAAGGACGGTAACGTGGCGCGCGACCCTCTGATACGTCACTCCTCATTATCCAATTAGCTTTATTAGAAATACCTATATAAGGCCGGCTACGACGATCTTATCGCGTTAATGCGTTGGGAAAGATACGCGCGACGATTTTTCAGCCGAGTTTCCAATGGAAAACTAAGCTATTATAGTTACCTGATTTCCGACTGAGGGGTTGGGGAGGAGGACCTCAAATGTTAGCTGTTCAGGCCATTTGTAATTGATCTAACACTTTCAAATTACGATGTATGTATGTATGTACTGGGGAAACTAGCGAGCTATGCCAGCGCCTTGGGCACTTCGCCACTTAATTTGGTTGGTAGATCCTTTTGCTCGGATCTATCGGATATAAATTTAAAAGAATGAAAAAGGAATTGAGAGGCTATTATTATTTTCTTTTTGGCTGAAAATTTGATTTTTTGGGCCCTGAATATTAATACCTCTAAATTTTTTTTTCTGTTTGATGGTGTATGTACACATGAAATGGAAAGTTTGAAAAATAAATCATCAAAATAGGCTTATTGAGAGAGGCTGGAGAACTGTATAAATTTTTTAATGCAATACGATTTTATTTTTATCAATTAGTTGTACTATGTAATGTAATGAACTTTCTAAGAAAGTCAATACAAATTGGTCCATTGAGAAAGGCAAGGGAAATGTGTAAGAGCTTTTGTAAAAATTCTACAACTCATCTCACCTAGCGAAGCAAAAAAGGCAACATTTTTCGGCTTTAGAGTCAAATTTTTTCAAGTTTCGTATGTTTCTGTAATAATACACATTATGAAGTGTCGACTTAAGAAAAAAAAAAAAAAAAATTCTAGATGTATTAAACGACCTTTCGACTTTTTTTGACTTTTCGCGGACTTTTTCATAGCTTTATATGCATACTATGTATGTTTTTTGTACCCCCCTCCCCTCCTGAAAAATGGGTCTCATGACTAACTCGAGGAAGTATTTTCACATTTTTTATTCTGCTCAAAATGGCGTTTCACTCAAATTTTGAGAGGAAGCGAGGAGGGCGAAAATGGCTTAAAATTTTAGTTTTTGATCTCTAATGAAATAGTTAGTCACGAACACCAGCATGATCAAATTTCAACTTCCAGAGTGTATTCGAAGAGGAATCAAAGCAAAAAAACTTGTTGAGAATGTTTTAAGTCATGAAATATCTTGAATCCCCCTTATCTCCTCGCCAAATCTACCTGAAAAGGTTAAATTTCTTGCGTGAAGTTAATTGGGGATCAGGATATGATCCTTCAAATTTTTGTCAAAATGGATCCAAAATATGGAATGGCCAAAATTTGAGGAAGGCTTGAGGAGCCTCAAATAGCTCGAATTCGATAAATACGAACTCACGTGAATAATAGTCATAAAAAGTATATTTTATTTCAATTCCCTTTTCCCACCTGATTTTGAAGGGAGGAGGAGGGGTTATTGTCTTGAGAATGTGGTGAGCGTAAACGAATGCTTGAACATTTTCAATTGGCGTCAGATGATAAAGTAAGTCCAATGAACGGAACTAAGATATTTCAATTTTAGCCTCCTTCGTTGATACGAAGGTCAAACTTTGTATGTGAGGTTAGTCGGGGACTTGTTGAATTTGGGACGAAATGTATTAAAAATGAATCCAAAATGGCGTATAGCCAAAATTCGAGGAATTTTGAGAAGACCCACATTGCTCAGCGTTGATAAATGTGGACTCATGTGGTTACTATGATGAGAAAAGAAGTATGTTGTATGCTATAATTTAAACTTCACACGTGATTGTGGAGGGGAGAAGGGAGGAGTGGTTATTGTCCTCAAAATGTGAGCGAGTTAGATCGACGATTTTTTATCATGATGTCACATGATGAAGTGAGCTTACGTGACTAAATGTTTCGTCTGGAGCCTACCTAATGAGTGAATATGGAAGAGAGTTGAAGCAAAAAACTATTATTGGTGAGGAAATTACTGCGAGATATTTCATATACTATCTCGCTCATCTCTTCACCAAGTTGACCTAGAAAGGTCAAACTTTGTGTATGGGGTTAGTTTGGAAGCTGAAGATAATCCCTTCAGGTGAAAATCGGTCGAAAATGGCAACTGGCCGAAGTTTGAGGTAGGCTTGAGAATCCTCGAAACGAATAAAATTTTGAAAAATACGAGCTTTCGTGTCGAGAACTCAGCTCGAGTATTATGCAGCTTGGCTGCTTATTTCTTCTTCGATTCGAAACATTGCGATGGTTTTTTGCTTTTACACTAGAGGGAAACAAACTAAGAAGCGGCGAAGTGAGGTATTCGCCGATGGGAACGAACGTTACGAAATTTATATCTCTCGTAGGTCCGATACGTAAATTCACGATCAAAGATATCGCCGAATAGGCCGTCGCTTCGGTTAAGAAGCTCGTACGTATCGTAAATAATTCGTTATATAAGGTCTCCGGAGAAGCGGATGGGTGGAAATTTTATCGTAACATTGAAATAGACGTGATTTTTACGGTGGTCGTTATTCCAATTTGAACGTATAATTCGAGCGACGAATTGAATTACTCGTTCGACGTGCATGTTTATTCAGCGTTTCGGAGTCCTTGACGCGACTACGGTGACCCCACTCGAAGTGGTTTCGTCACTTAGGGTTTTTTCCCCTGTACGTGTACCTGCCTATAGCGAAGCTACTACGTATGCGCTTATACGTGCTATGTAGGCTGTTTTGGAGGAAGAGGCGCGCGGAAAAAATGGTAAATAGGTTGGGAATTGACGTTTGCCATTTGCTTTTCAATTTATTCTAAAGTACCGCCGTTGTCGACGTATAGAGGATGAGCAACGAGTACGAAATACGATTGTAGTATCCATTGTAATGATAGCGATGGTCGTATAGTTGAAATAAGTACACTCGGTGGTTTTACCATCGTTGATATATTGTATACCGGTGCGAACCAATCGTTGTGTATTAACGAGACGCTTGTGATAAGCCTGAGAGAAGGACAGGGGTATCGTTGGCATCGATAAAAGGTTGCGAAGAATCTGGGAATATTTGGGAGTAGGAGTAATGGCGGTATAGTTGTGTTGACGTTTTTTCGCGTTATATCGACGAAAAAACGTTTTCGAAGTTTCGGGTTATCGGGAACGGAAAAGTTGAATTTTTTTTCCACAAATCGAACGGTTGGAAAAATTACGCAAATAGTAGAGGAAAGTGGTATAGGTTTTAGCAGACAGTAACGAATTAAATATAAGTTTTTTCAATAGCTCGTGCCTTCATAGGATTACTGTGAAAATTTCGAATGGAAAGACTCGAAATGATAATACATAGTATTTAATTTCGTTCGATCTTCGCGTTAAGCGATGTATTTCGAATACTAACTATGGGTTGTAATTTCTGCCGCGCATTTGAGGGAAAATAAGTCCCATCGGAGTACATTCATCGCAGTTGATAATGTGCTTGCATACCGTGTTCGTTTGGTTGTTTTTTCTTTTCATTATAGTACTTTCACAAATTTTTTAGGAATGATAGTGCTGGATTCAAACTACTAAGAAATAACGAACGCACATCTGTCAAGTATCATATATTCGAGTAAGATAAGATAATTATTGGAAATTTAATGGCTTCCAATGTGCCATATACGTGAAACACGAAATAAAAAACACAAGGGGGCTTACACGCCTTTATTTCTAATTAAAATTACACCAAATTATATAATCAACAATTCGTCCGTTCACGTGAACCGGATCACCACACGACTGCGTTATTATTTCAAGATAAATTTTATCGAATGCTGGGATCAGTGTGTCCACTTATCCCAACACTCCCCCCATTCGATAAAATTACATTAAATTTTGACGCATCAATTTATAGCTTAGTGGGTACATCAGCCCCGCCGTGAGAGCACCTTGTATGGTGCTATCACGGCTATTTATTTTAGTACCCACAGAACTCGTCTTCAATTGCTGGAGAAGTCCATGATGCAATCTTCATCTTCCACATCTATTTGCAGTACTGAAACATATTTAAAGTTTCTGCAGTATCTGGTTTCTAAATGGTACATAATCACTTACACTCAATGGTTTAGTAAATATGTCAGCTATTTGTAGTTTTGAGGGAATCCACTTTACTTCAATCTCGCCATACTTCACGCACTCTCGAATCAATTGAGCTTCAGGCTCAATTACGTGTTTTAATTTGGGTTTGCCAGCTACTACCGTACACTTGATGGCTGATTCATTATCGCAAAAAGCCAATGCTGGATATAAGTATCGTGAGGTAATTTGTCGTATAGAACCTTGAATGCATTTCATCTCTCTTACTGCTTCATTCAAAGACCTATATTCAGCTTCGCACGTTGATGCTACTCTTCTTTTCATACGTCTCGCGCTCCAAAAAATAGAATCACCATACAATTTTATAAGCATGCCTTCAGTCGTTTTGTTTGATGGTTTCATATCGCGAAAACTAGCATCAGCGTATATTTCTACTATATCGGAGATACCTCGATATATTAGGCCAAAATCTTTTGTACCTTGTAGGTAACGCAACACCCTCTTTGCTCTCTTCCAATCAAGTTCTGATGGTTGTTTCAGTTTAGTGCTCAACTCGTGAACTGCAAATGCGATATCAGGTCGCGTTGCATCAGTCAGATAACGCAACGAACCTATCAACGCATCAAACGGATACTTCGTTGGAGCTAATAGTTTCTTCAACTCGCTGTTTTTGGGACTCTCTTCTATGTTTTTTAAAAACTTATTGTACGCTGAGTGCTCTACCATTGGAGTTGACACCGGTTTGCAGTTACTCATCTCAAATTTTCTCAAAATCTTTTCGATGTATTCACGTTGGTGCAAAATAATAGTTTTACCTTCCCTATCACGTTTAATGTTAATACCCAGGTATGTAGAGGGCTCACCCAGATCTCGCACCTTAAACTTCTCAGCTAAACTTTGAATTATCGCTTGTATATCTTCTTCACTATTTCCAGCAATTAATAGGTCGTCTACATACATTATTAATATTGTGATTATTTTATCATGATTTCGAGTGAATAGGCATGGCTCATTAATAGCACTTTTAAATCCTAATTTTTCAACTACTTCTGTTAATTTATCGTTCCATTTTCTTGGACTTATTTTAAGCCCATATAAAGCCTTTTTTACCTTACATACGTAATTGCCCCTCTCTTCCTCATCCATTATTCCTTCAGGCACCTCCATGAATATGGGTTTATCTAAGTCAGCATATAAGAAGGCAGTCTTAATATCTAATTGTCTCAAATAGAATTTATGCTTATTGATGATTGCCAAAGCAGTCCTAATATTCGGTAAACGCTCTACAGGAGCGTAGATTTCGCTTAACGAATAATTTTGTCGTTCTTGAAAGCCTCTTACTACCAGTCTTGCCTTATACTTTTCAGGTGACTTCCTCTTAAATAACCATAAGGATGTTAAGTATTTTCCTTTCCATTCTTCCCTAGTTACCTCATTGCGTTTTACCACATCCCATACCTCATTCTCTTTCATAGATTGCTTTTCATCTTCTATAGCTTTCCGCCACTTCGCTTCATCTGGCATGGTCAATGCTTCTTTATATGATGTGGGGTCGTTGTGAATTTCAGCAATTGCCACATACGCTACATTAAATCATCGTTCACCTTAGCATTGATTATAGAAGTAAATGCTGCAAGTCTCGTCTCAATGTTTGCCTTTATAGCACTGACTGAATTCGCTATCACGTTACTGTTATTAGCACTACTCATCTCACTACTCACCTCTTTAGAAATGATTGAATCACTAGTTGATGCATTATCAGCCAATTTTCGTGCTTCCGATCTAGTAAAAGGCTTAAGTCCTAAACTTGTTTTAGCTAAAATTTCACTTTCTAGATTCATAAACCATTTATCATTGTCGATCTCTATTTCAGGTTCTGGTATATCACTTTTTCCAATTTCATCTCTAACTTGCTTATAGACTAATCCCTTATTGAAACGTACCTCGCGAGTTTTAATTATATCACCTGATTTTATATCAAGCAATAAATATCCATTTGTATCATACCCTGCCATGAAATACCTTTTAAAAGAGCCTTCACTCACACTTGTTTGTGGGTCAAATTTTTTGAGTTCTCCCTTTTTTAAGATTTTAGGATACGCTACACATCCGAATCGTACCATCCAATCAATTGTATCCTTATTGCGGGGATCAAATTTATCAATAGGAATTTGAAATTTTAACCCTTTATGGGGCTTACGATTTAAAATATAGGTGGCTGCTTGTACCGCTAAGTGCCATAGATTTTTTGGAAAGCCTGAGTCAAACATAATACTCCTCACCATATCTTGCAATGTGCGATTCCACCTTTCCGATTTTCCATTAAGTTGGGGGGTATAAGGTGGAGCAATATCGTATTCAATCCTTTCATTATTGCATATTTCTCGTAACTGACCCTGCACAAACTCCTTTGCCCCATCACACCGAAAGTAACATATCTTTGCGTCGTAACTTAATTTATTCCTGGAGCTAATCAAGAATTGAGAGAAGCAATCCGCTACCTGGTCACGAGATACCATACAATATGTATATGCGAACCTAGAATACTCGTCGATAAACGATACAATATACCTTTTCTTCCCTGGAAATGTACAAGGTTTTATAGGGCCCATTATATCGCTATTTATCATTTCTAATGGACGAATCGCTTCACGACGATTATTATTAAATGGCAACCGAGTTATTTTTGCTGCTATGCAGATTTCACAATTTAGGATGGACTCGTCGAAATCTATATGTTTTAAACGTGGGTTATTCTTTGCGATAATTTGTAGATAAGACCGCGATAAGTGACCTAAGTTCTCATGCCATTTGAATCCTTCGGTTTTACTCTCTTTCAATTTTGCTGATTTCACAATTCTATCGTTATTATCTGAGCTACGTTTTTCCGCTTTATTTTTACATTTCATATTACCGCCGTCTATCATACTATTATCACAAAGAGTAAAACTAGTACCCGATACGTAACTTTTTACTTCGAATTCTAAATACCAATGGGGACTTCGATAAGGACCTTCTAAAAATATTTCCTCAACTTCTTGTCGAAATATTTTTATACCCTGATTATTTTTCAATATAGAATAACCTAAGTCAGCGTATTTACTGAGAGAAAAGAGGTTTTCACTTGCATCTACATGGTACAACACATCTCGCAATACCACATCTCTTTCTCCCCCATTTTTGAGTTTACCCGTTACTATCATGTCACCACATTGAGTGACGATAATATCTGAAGTCTCGTTTACATTTGCGCTTTTTAGCGTGATTGGATTGGCCATATTTCTCAAGTTAGTCAAGCAGTTACGATGTTTAATTAAATGCTCCGTAGCCGCCGAATCAGCGATAAAAGTGATCATATGCTTACCATTCTCGTCATAATTCAAACCACAATTTAAACCCGAATTCTCGCCGCTTGCTACCAGTACCACACCTTGATGCACTATTATTATATCGAAAATAAAATTAGAATTTTAATTTTTGTTTTTATTTTTAAAATATTGTGGGCGTTTAGAAACACCTGTTTTTGGTATATACTTTCGTTTTTCATTACCTTCATTTTTATCGCTTGACTCATCCACTTTATTAACTTTTCTTTCTATTTTTCCACCACAGTCTTTCGCTAAATGAGTAGTTAATTTGTGACATTTATAGCAAAGCTTGATGCCACTATCTGGGTCTACATGGCAGTTTGCGGCTTCATGTCCACTTCCACCACACACATAACATCTGCGATCTCTACGGTTCCGATCTCTTCTTTCACGAAAACGATCAAAGTTTCCATGCTGGGGATATGGGGACCTGAAGGGGCGTGAATTATACTGACGCGACCTTGACCATCGATTTCGACCTAAGGCCATGACCGAACCTAAAGAATTATTTTTATTTGTAATTCGAAGTTTATTTGCTTCCCTCTCACTGGACTCAAAAAACAATGCCAATTTGAGCAGTGCATCATAATTTTCGGTTATGTTTCGGTTACCCGCTGTTAATTCGAACTGATCATAACTTTCCCTAACTGCTATGGTAAATCGAGTACATTTTACTTCATTTTCAACTGGTTTACACACCATCTCATATTTTTGCACACTGCTCTCAAATCTAGCGATGAACTCTGCTACCGATTCCTGACCTTTGCGAAAACGCAAATCTTCTAGATCTTTCATCAATGTGGCAGAGGTCGTGTTAATTTCTGCTTTACGAAAATCTTTTATGCGCTGCAACGCTTCTTTTGGGTCACGAATATTAACAATATAATTGTGATACGTGTCATCAATTCGGTTAATTAGTAGGAACCTAACCTGTTCCTTTCTTCTCCTTATCATATCTGGGGTTTGATTAAGAGGGGGTAATTCTCTATCTTCAATCACATCCATCAAATTCAAGGCAGATAATTCGCTCACGAAGTTATCATACCATACATCGAAACGTACCTTGTTTGTGAGCTTATATTCTACTCTAAAGCTCGCTAAGGCTTTACTCGTCACATCATTTTCAACAATCGCACCTCTATTTCCCATCGCACTATTATCATTATTTATATTATGTGAATTATTATTACGACATGACTCACCAGATTGGTTTGAGGGCCGTAAAATCTCCGCTAGTTTTGCAAACTCTGACTGTAAAATCCGCACCACTTCCGTCGATACATGGTCCACCACTGAACTAGTCATTGTCATTCCTGATGCCACCTCCGGATTACTCGTCGATGGCTCCGGATTACTCGTCGATGGATCAGAATTACTCGTCGATGACTCAAGATTACTCGTCGATGGCTGTAATGAGCGAGGCGGGCGTCCTCGTCCACTTCTTGTACTCATCTAATACGATAAATGTGGTATTATTTTCGTTCTAGACCATTTACCCATCCATCCGCAAATTATAGCACAGCTTATAATCTTACGAATTTCAAGGAATGTATCGACAGGTTTACATATTCTATAAAAGCTCGAAATGATCTTAGACTACAGAACACTTGCAGCCAGGATATTTCAAACTTAAAACTCGTCATTAACAACTCATCTACGTAATATTTAAGTACTCATCTATAAAAACAGAAATTTTACGTGCATTTTTATATGTAGCATATTTCTGCTCACTTCAAACAAGTCAATTATGCACTCATATACACGTATATTTCATTAATGTATGATAGCAGAGATTGAGAACTACAACTCACATTTTCAACTTTTCTCATCTACTCATCTTTATACCATTTAGGAGTCATCGCCAGAGACATACATTATAGAACACTTATAATGATGGTTGGCGACTATCGGCATATGCCGAGGCACACTGGTAAATTAATAAGGAAGAACACTTTCCAAATTAATCACACAATAGCACCCTCCAAAGTCGGAAAATTCGCACAAATTCGTACTAAATATCGAGCTCACGAGTGAAACACATCTATAGAATTTATGTATAAGATAAACACATCTACTTACATTCGTAAATCAGACGAATATCGTGCACGCACAGAAATTTCGTTTATACACTTCACCTTAAACCAAGTTCCAAGTTTTTCCAAAAAATTATACGTCACCAATTACTCTATTCTATACCAAGTATACACTACTCAAGTGAACGTAAATATCACGCTAAATTATTGCTGCTTACACTTAGCACTCCACATTACTTATTCATTCCTAAAACTCGAATGACGAAAGATTTGTCACAATCGTCAACCGCAGCTGCCGTTTTAATAGAACCTGCTGACTCCTATCATAAATAAGATAAGGAGCTATAAACACTGTTCACAGCAGATCACGGTCTCGTTGACCGGAAATTGCTAATCGATAAGTAAAATGTTAAATCGCCGATTCCTTATCGAATCGTCATCCTACCTACTCATTTTAAATGATACCTAGTTATTTACCTACTCATCTATAGTATTAACATAAAGCCTAATCTCCCTGCCTATATTATTGCGCAATATTTCTTAATTACGTATGCACCAGTATAATTACGATTTATTTATTTACATATAAGTATGTATTTACTACTAAAATACTTATCTGTGCCGTCTGTTCTTGAAGCCGGTTGGGGTACCCGGCGCCTCCACCATATTGGAAATTTAATGGCTTCCAATGTGCCATATACGTGAAACACGAAATAAAAAACACAAGGGGGCTTACACGCCTTTATTTCTAATTAAAATTACACCAAATTATATAATCAACAATTCGTCCGTTCACGTGAACCGGATCACCACACGACTGCGTTATTATTTCAAGATAAATTTTATCGAATGCTGGGATCAGTGTGTCCACTTATCCCAACAATAATACATCGGTCAACTGACCTACACTCCCTTCATTTTCCAGTTTCATCGCGAATCGCTGTGAACAAAATTGAACTAGATTAATATTCAACACATCTAATTTTTCTCTGAGATGAATGCGAGCTGCTGCTAGTAAGGGTTTTGTGAGAATATCAAATAAATTTTCCTGTGTTGGTATCCGCTCTACACTTACTCTATGTTTTTCTACACATTCCTTAATTCATTTTGCGATTACCATCCTTCTTTGTGCAATCTATAGCTGATTTCTTGTCACACCGTAATTTTACAGGATAAAGCGTACATCCAAGAATAAATCTAATCGCCTTATCAATTGATATAATTTCTTGACATGTCTCATTCATTAACACATATTCGGCTTGACATGTCGATAACGTAATATAGCGTTGCTTATTACTACGCTAGGCCATAGTATAATCGAATAATCGGATAACATATCCACCTGTAGTCGCAGAGTTTAAACAGTCTCCAAAATTTGCATCACTCATCGCTTCTAATTTGTCCGATTTTTCTCTATTTATTTAATCCAAGTTTTGTTGTTCCTCTAAGATGTCGAAATATTCTTTTCACATCTGTCCAATCGTCTTCGGTGGGCTCTAGCTGTTTTCTTACCAAATAACTCACGGCATAGGCTATATCTGGTCTTGTTGCACCAGATAGATACAATAAACTTCCAATTGCTTCTCTATATAGTATATTATTGTTTTTATGATTTGTCCTTTCTCCCTTCGAATCGCAGCATTTTCCTCGTTTTGCACTTTGAGACATAGGTCTAGTCATCATTTGTGTGTTATGAGTTCGACACTCTAGCGTGTTAAATTTTTCAAGTACATATAAAATGTATCTTTCTTGATTAATCTCTAGCCAACCTTTTCTTTTATTTCTTTGATTGACATCCCTAGAAATTCTTTAGATTCGCCTGAATCAGTCATTGCAAATATTTCGTTCAATTTACTCTTTATTTCCTCTAACTTTCTCAGGTCGTTACTAGCTACCAAATGTCGTCTATGTATAATAAAAAAAAAAAAGTAAGCAGCCATGCCGCATTACTGGAGCTGAGTGTTTAACTGGACCTTGTTTTGATGTAATAATAACCTTGCTTAACCGTTTAAAAACCCCTACCCTATCCTTTCCAAAAACACCTAAAAAGTTGAATTTGGCACAAATGTAGTATTTCTTGCCATGAAATAATCATGTGAACGCATATTTCTCAAATTATAACTATTTGAGGGTCCTCAAATTATCTTCAAATCTTAATAATCCGCTATTTTGGATCCATTTTGACTCAAATTTAAGAGGTCATATTCTGGTCAATAACTAATCCTACACACAAAGTTTGACCATTCTAGGCCGATTTGGTGATGAGATATGGAAGATTCATGAAATTTCCTGCAGCAATTTCCTCCAAAAGCCGTTTTTTGCTCTAACTCCCTCCAAAATCACTGAGGAAGCTAAAATCAAAATACGTTGTCACTTGGGCTCATTTTATCATATGACACAGCAATAAAAAATTTTCGACCCTCCTTACCCCACCACTATTTTAGGTTGGTAACCCGCCCTCCCCCTCCAACATCATGTATGGAAGTGAATTGGGATATAGTATACAACTTATCCCCAATAACCATATGAATTCATATTAATTACATTTTTACCAACTTGAGGCTCCTCAAGCTCTACTCAAAATTTTGATAATCCGCCATTTTGGATCCATTTTGATCCAAATTCAAGAGGTCGTATTTGGTCACCAACTAACCTCACACACAAAATTTGACCTCTTTAACTTGATTTGGTGGGAGATATGGAAGATTCAAGAAATTTCATGACTCAAAACTTCCTCAAAAAGCCGTTTTTTTGATCTAACTCCNCCAACTAACCTCACACACAAAATTTGATCTCTTTAACTTGATTCGGCGAGAGATAAGGAAGATTCAAAAATTTCATGACTCAAAACTTCCTCAAAAAGCCGTTTTTTAATCTAACTCCTCTCAATATGCACTTAGGAAGTTGAAATTTGGATATCTTAGTATCGTGACTCACTCTTTCATATGAGATCAAAAACGAAAAATTTGAGCTATTTGCCCCTTCTCCAGCCCCCCTCAAAATTTGAGTGATCCGCCATTTGATTTTTTTCGAAAAACAAAAAATAGTAGTTTTGTTCTATTTCTAAAAAAAGTCCCTCACCAAAATTTGAGCGAATTTCATAAATACCAACCGGCGCTACGCTTGGGCCACAAAAAACAAATTTTCCTCAAAAAATCGGTTTTTCGCTCGAATTCCCTCAAAATGCACTTAGGAAGCTGAAATTTAGGCATGTTAGTGTCCGTGACTCACTCTTTTATATGAGATCAAAAACAAAAAAATTGAGTCACTTGCCCCTTCTCCGGTCCTCCTCAAAATTTGAGTGATCCGCCATTTTGAGTTTTTTCGTAAAAACAAAAAAATATTTTTGTTAGATTTCTAAGTAGAGTTTCTCACCAAGTTTTGAGTGAATTTCATAAATTCCCGCCCGCGCTAAGCGTGGGGGAAAAATATATGAATATACCAAAAAGTTGGACATTTGTCAGATGATTACAAGTGGTCTGAAAGGCAAAGATTTGAAACCCCACTCTCCCTCGACCATCCCTTCCCAAATCAGGTAGGCTGTAATAGCTGTCGTTTTCAAGTTAAAAACTCAGCTAAAAAATGATCATAAGCATAGGTAGCAGAGTTGCCTTGAAGGGGATGGGGCTTAAGCATCAGTCATTAGAATTTTCTTTATTTTATCTAGTGCATTACTAATACCATGTAATACTTACCAAATGACTTTTACGGAAACTACCGAAATTACAGTAATTACTACAAATACCGTAATATCATCGAGTATGTAAAAATAGTGTAGGGAAGTCTTTACGTCAGAGATCACGTGACTTCACTAACACAAACATAACTCATTATATGATTATAGACTGATAACAACGAAAGAAGAGAAAAAGGCCTCCTTATGTTTAAAATTGTCACTTTTCCCCTCGTTGTGTTGTATTCTAGTCAAAGATTGTGTTTGTATCAGTTGAATCGCATATCTTCTGACATCAAACTTTCCTTCTTTATGTTATAATTTTGATCAACCAATAGCTACGCTTCGTTTTTACCCATATATCCTTACCTAATGAATAACATTACAGTATTTGTCGTAATTACTGTAAATACCGTAAAGGCCATATGGTGATACCAAGTATGATAGGTTGAAATAATAAATTGTGCAAGAAAAATGTATTTGTTGTATGAAGATAAATGGTTGGACTATTTTTGGAGGAGGCTAACCCCCCCCCCCGTACCCGTATATTTCCGCCTATATATGAATTACTGAGACCGAGAACTAGAATACATTCCTATTTTAATCTGCCAAATGAATCTGATCAAGAGCGTATTCTTTTTTTTTGACAAAATACAGTTCGTATGATAGGTAAACTCTTATATCATAATCATACGCCATATGAGTATAAGATACAAATAAGCGTTCAGAAACGCTGGACGCCTGTCTGCATGAAAAATAGTCATAAAAAATTGAGACGTTCTACAAGGATATTCTGATCAATAGGTAATTAGTGCACTAGCGACGATAAATCAGTGAAAGGTCGTACACTGTCTGAAAATCTGAAAATGGTTATCATTGTTGGAATAGTTGAAAACGCATCAAGGCATATTGGGAATCAAGCTGTGTAACGAGTGACGTACGTTGGGTAATAAATAAACCTCCCTTTTGATACATCACTTTACCTATACCTGTACATGACAGAAACCGTTCCTTATTCTATACTGTAGCTCATTTCCACGCACATATCTATATACGGTCGGTATTCACAAACGTAATGTTGTTACGTTGTGCCGAAGAAATAGTCATCTGGATTTTTTTCCATTATTGACAGCTTCTCTTTAATTTCCGACAGCTCAACGATGCGCAGAAATGGGCGACTTTATTTTAATATCGTCGAAACTTACACTCTCTGTGCTGGCAATGGACGAGAAATTTTTATCGTTCGTACGAATTTGCATCGGAGCATGTAAAACATGGAAAACATGTGATTGGAATACTTTGTAGTCATTATCGTGCTACCTTCATTGATTGATCGAAATCGTAATGTCGATTAGGCGAAATAAATTAAACGAGTATCGATAAAATTTCCGCCGGCATAGTGGTGACAGCTGCGTGCAGTTTCGGCGTAATCTCCAGTCATTAATTTTAAACGGCGTGTAATGCGAATTGCGTTTTTTTTTTTTTTAAATTCCTCGACAGAATGAATGAATGGCTATACTAACCTAACGTTTAAACAATATACATCCGGGTTTTATCTATACTTTTTTATCGTACGCGCCACGTATTGGTACCACTACAAAAACACATTTCACTTTTCGGTAACCATTTTCTTCCTGTATTGTGGCGACATGATAGTACATGCGCGGCGTAAAAATAATACCCTCTATTGTGCATCTGTGAGAGTAGCACGCGTCGTATACGTTATCTGCAACCAGCACCTGTACACATATACGCATCTGCTCCATCGGTTATTTCATATTATTTTCAGCGCCTGTTTTTCTAATTACACCTGCAACCTTCTTAGCGCGAATTGCCCATTCCACCTCCAAGGGTTGTATTTCGTTTAGCCAAATGATAAGAATGAGTTCTTTTTTCGTGCGCGTGAAGCTATATCAATTTCCCATAATAGGTTATCGAACTGGCCGCTTCGTACGGTGGAATGAAAAAAAAAAAGGGCGGTATTACCAAATTAATAATTATGTAAATCACTCTCGTTTTCAGACACCAGGGTGTTAAATTACGGGTTGTTACTTTTGTCGGGAAGGTTTCGAGATGGGTTTTGTTTTCTCGTTAATTATGTTTTTTTCTCGAGATGCACGCTGTGTGTATCTCCCCTTGGACGGTTCGAAGTTAATCGATTTTTTAAACGTGGAGATTTACGAATTCGCCGAAATCTGGTCATCGAACGTTCATAATGTTAATGAGGTAACACCTGTTACTACATGTGGTATCGAGTTGGACAACTTTTAAGATTGACTACGGAAGTTGGGTGATCTGAAGCAGGCTTTAAACATTTGCCATGATATATAGAATTACGTAGTATGGAGAGGAGGCTGAGCACCTCTAGAAAAATTTGAGACGCTCTAGTAAAATTTTCTATATTTATACAAAAATACCAATCAACGAAAAAAAAAAGTCAAAACCCTCTTTGGGATTTGGTTAGCTGGCACTGAAGTGATGGGATAGCTGGTAGCCTGGGTAGACGTGGCCACCATATAGCTATGATTGATCGAGGCATGTTCTATGAAATATTTTTATGAAAAATTTTAAAAATTAAAAAAAAATATTTCGTTTTTTTTTTCTTTAGCGCCATACATACTCAAAGAGCTTTTATTAGATTTAGCTGAATAGATTTTTTTACTTTAGAGAATTAAATTATGATTTGATTGTAATGGTGTTTTCATGGAAACTGATATTAATTAATAGAGTTATCGGACTCCAACTTCTGAAATTCTAATTTTCTTTCCTGCTAAGTACGTAACATAGGTGTTTATGTGTCATACGCGTTATAATTATACTTAAAATGAAAGTCAATAAAATTTTTAATTGATTCATTTGGAAAGTGTGCATAACTGGCTGAAGATTTTATACAAATTTTTCGATAAAATCGAAAATTTGATTATAGTCATAGAATTCTAAGTATTATATCGTATATTGACAACTTTACAATTTTGTTGCCTTGTATTAGGTTCATTGGTAGTGGTTTGATATGCTCAATATTACAGCCTAAAGTCCTTGAGATCATAGCTGCCAAGCAGAAGATATATTGAGGTCTCGTTGTTGGCTCCACATGTCTATCTTAACGTTGGCGACTCCATCGAAAAGGTATTGCTGTAAATTTCATTTTCCTTATTTGTGCACAGTTTTCATTTTCTTTCTCATTTTAGGAACTTTTAATTCCTTTTTTCACTCATGACTTTTTTCATATTTTTGAAATATCATATATGATGTTTCTTTATAACTGTATTTTTTTACTTACTTTTTTACTTTTTTTTTTTTTTTTATTAATATGACGTACACAGTTAAGGGGCTAGAGGAACGAAATATTCTTATGTGGAGTTTACTTACTTGTTTAATTAACGTGCCCTATACTGCTGCTATGGCCAGAGGCACGGTAAGGACTTTACTGGTTAGATTTGAGGAAAGATGCCTGAGAGTCTGAGGAACTTCATGAGATTTGTGATAGATGACTCATCGTCAGCAAGAAGTTGGTGCAGAGTAGGAGGTAAAGACAGAAGAGAACGCTGGGGTGCGAATTTAGGACATTCAACGAGGAAGTGTTGGACTGTGACAGGACATGAGCAGAGGTCACAGGAAGGAGGCAGAGATTTAGAAAGAAGGTAGGAGTGGGAGAATTTTGCATGGCCAATGCGAAGGCGGCAGAGGGCAACTTCTTCAGATCGAGCGGCGCGGAAGGAGGTCAGCCAGGAGTCTGTGACTGACTTTAATGACCGGAGTTTGTTCGATGTTGGAAGGTTGTGCCAGGTATTTGACCATTTTTCAGCCAGAAGTTTCTTGTGGAAAGAGACAAGGTCCGCACGAGGGATTTTGATGTTTGGAATGGGGAAGCATGTCGATGCTTCCTTCGCGAAACTATCGACTCGTTCGTTTCCGACGATTCCTCTGTGACCAGGAACCCATGCAAAAGTTATTTGTTGGTATATTTCATTTTCGTAGAGGGTTGAAAT
Source organism: Phenacoccus solenopsis (assembly GCA_009761765.1). NCBI lineage: Eukaryota > Metazoa > Arthropoda > Insecta > Hemiptera > Pseudococcidae > Phenacoccus > Phenacoccus solenopsis. Next base: position 176,378 of record VFXL01000103.1, on the reverse strand, counting down.
GATTTCTTTAGCTATGGGGTGCTGTGAGTGAGTGTGATATTGCGATAAAGATAGCAATGAACTGAGAGAGTCGGTGCAAATGAGGTAAGGAGGTTGCAGATTTATAACCAGGTCAACTGCGATTTTCAAGGCGAAGAGCTCGGCTGAGAGAATGGAAAAAGGCTCTGGAAGAGAGAAACGAACGACGTCGCCTGAGTTAGCTATAAGCACTGCGCAGCCAACGTGATTTTCTGACTTTGAGCCATCTGTATATAGTTGAGTGTTTGGCTGGTAGTTGGAGGTGAGTTGTAAGAAGGCTCTAGAGAAGATATGATTTGGAATGTTTCTGCCAAGAACTAGGAGAGAAAGATCTACATTCAGATTTAAAGATGTCCATGGTGGTAAAGCTGAGGGCAAGTTGTAGTATATGTTGCTATCCGAGAAGTTGTTTCCATATGTTCGAGAGTATGTAAGAAAGTGGTATGGTTGAAGATTTTGTGAGTCTAGGGTAGACTCATGAGCGGGTGAGTTTGGAGAAGAACGGAGATGTAATAATAGTTTTGAGCTGAGGAAATCTCTTTGTAGACTTAATGGCCATTCTCCGCTTTCGCAGAGGAGACTAATTGTAGGCGATGTGCGGAAGGCTCCAGTTGCGATTCTTAATGCTGTATGGTGTATAGTGTTTAATTTATTCAAGGTTCGTATTTTTGCTGAGTTGTAAACGGCGGCTCCATAGTTGCATTTTGATTGAATTTGGCTATGGTAAATGGATAAAAGGGTTTTTCGGTCAGCTCCATATGTGGTGTGTGAGAGTTTTCTCATAAGATTAATTTTTTTCTCGCAAGATGATTTTAGAGAATCTATATGAGAGGACCAGGTGAGTTTTTCATCGAAAATCAATCCAAGAAATTTTACTTGATTCGCCCTTTGAATTTGATTGTTATTAAGGGTAAGGGAGATCTCATGGAGGCATCTGCGAATTCTACAAAAATGGACAGCTGTAGTTTTAGTCGGGGAGAAAGAGAATCCGTTTATTGTGCTCCAGTTGTGCAGTTTGTTGATTGTTTCTTGAAGGATTTCCTGTCCAGATGTCACGTTGGTACAAGATATGAAGATTGCAAAATCATCAGCGAAAAGAGAGCATTTAACGGGAGGTGTGATGTTTTTTACAATATCGTTAATTGCCAAGTTAAAAAGAGTTGGACTCAGGACTGAACCTTGAGGAACTCCATTTAAGAGGGTGCGTGGTGACGAATTTTGGTGTCCTAGGCGGATAGAAAATGTTCTATCAGTGAGAAAGTTTCGTATGAATGTGGGAAGTCTACCTCGGAATCCAAGCTGATATAGGGTTTGGAGGATTTTGTAACGCCATGTAGCATCGAAGGCCTTCTGGAGATCGAAGAACACAGCTAGAAGATGGCGTTTAGTGGCAAAACAATCATGTATTGAGTTTTGTAGGAAGAGAAGTTGGTCCAGCGTTGATCTGCCATAACGAAATCCACATTGGTGGCGAGTTAAAAGATTATTAGTTTCTAGTGTCCACAGTAGTCTTGAGTTGACAATCCTTTCGAAAACCTTGCATAAGACTGAGGTCAAGGAGATCGGACGGTAGCTATCAAGGAGGAGAGGGTTCTTATTTGGTTTCAGGATCGGTATGACAATAGCAGTTCTCAAGTCTGGGGCAAATTTGCTGAAAGCCAAACGTCATTAAAGTGTTTGAGAAGTAACGTTGTGACATTCTCTGGAGCATGTTGAAGTAAGTGGATATGAAAGTTGTCAGGACCAACCGCTGCTGGCTTATTAGGCCTAAAAAGAAGATTTTGCATATTTTAAATTTAAAAAAAAATTACCATTGGGTTTTTTCAATTTTTTTAGATATTTTTTTACTTTTCCAATATTTTCTATTTAAAAATACTGTTTTTTCGGATATATTGAAATTTTTATTTTATTTTTTTAATTTTTCAAAATCTTTTTCATTATTTTTATTTTTTTCTAAATTTTCATATTTTTATTTCTCAAGTTTTTGACTCACTTTTAAATTTTTCATTATCTTTAAATTTTGTTGAAAGATTTCACATATAAATTAGATATTTTTATTTTTCAACTTCTTATTTTGAATTTTTAATTATGTATTTTTCGGTATTTTTTGTATTTTTGAACATTTCTTTATTCTTGGCTTTTTTTTCAATCCATCATAAGTTTTGAATAAATGAGTACAATTGAGAAGATTCCGTGAGTAGGTCAGATTTTGAATTCCTATAGAATCGTTCAACAGGATTTAATTTTTTAATTTTTTTTTTAATTTCGTGCAAATTTTCAGTTTTAGTTTTGATTTCCGTTTTTAAAAATTTCGACCATTTTTTCACTGTCCAAGAATTGATTATTAGATGTATTTTAAGTTCTGGATTATTTCATATCTTAAGAAATTTCTTCATTTTGAAAATATTTTTACGAACATTTCAATATTTTTTGCTGTTAATGTTTAATTTTTTTTTTCAATAATTTTCAATTTTGCATGTATTTTTTTTTTCTTTCTTTTCCACTCTATGTAAATTCAATGGGCTAGAGGTTTGTGTAGGTCAAGAGGAACACTAGCGGGCTGATCTTTGTATTATGAGGTTGGAATGATTGAATTCGTGGGAACGATTTGGAGTCTGTAGAGTAGAACTTCGTCTTTTCTATTTTTGCATGATAATGTATGCCACAGGTTTTCATTTATCGTTTACAATAAAATTTATTTCAATTTTTTCATGTTTGGCCTTTTTTTTTTTTTCGAATTCTATTATCATATTTAGATTTCTCATTTATTAAATATTCGATATTTTTGGATGAAATTTGCAATTTTTAACATTTCATAATTTTGTGACATTTTTGATTTTTTAAAACTTTGGACTTATATTTTGATGAAGTTTTCACTGTTTGCTGTTTGCAATTTGTGTATTAAAAAATCACTGTTACTATAAAACCGACCAAAAATTAAGCGTATTTTTTTAATAAAAGTACATTATGAAAATACACAACATGTTTCGGCACTATAATTAATTGTGTTTTAATTATAAATTATAGAATAAGTTTAAATATTTTAATTTATTTAATTATTTTTCATAGATTTAAGTCTTTAAAAAAAAAATTAAATTGGCTTTAATTAAATAAATTTAAAAAGTTTAAGAAAAAATATTAAATCTATAGTTGAATTATGAGTTCAATAGCTTTTATTAGCTTATTTTTCTTTTGGTTAAAAATTAAATTTTTTTTTTAAATCATAAAATTTTTTAAAAAAGTTAATAAATTATAATTTATTTTTTCTGTATATATAATTTTTTATATAAATTTATCTATCATCAGGTGACATTTTTTCTTTATAATTTTTGAAAAATTTTCGATTTGTGTTTTTGCTTCAATTTTTTTATTTTTGGTAATTTCTTAATTTTCTATCATTCTTTACGATACCTACCTAATTATTCGAAATTACACATTTTTTGATAATTTTTTTTTATTTTACATAATTTTCTATTATTATTATTTCCTATCGTGGATTTCTTGTTTTCAAAATATACAAGTACTGATATGTTTTTAAAAAATTTCCGTGTTTTTTATTTTTAAATTAATTTCTATTTTGGATGTTTAATTTATAGTAGTTTTTTTCATTTTTGAAAATTTTTTGTAAAATAAAAATTTGAAACGTTTAAGCATTTTTAGAATTCTTTGGCCCAAAACAACTTACCTCTTTGCCCCCTTCCCCTCCTCCCCACCCCTTCTTTGATATTGAAGGTACGATTAGTCCATCAGGTTGAAAATAAATGAAAAAATTCTTCATAATTCTTGGTCAATATAGATATTATGCATTTTTTAATTTTTATACATAATTTAAAAGTTAGTTAAATACGTTTTGTACCTCATCCAGTACCTAATACAAATATTGTTCGATTTCTTCTTTGTTTTTTCAGATACATCAAAGCAGAGAAGGTGTATACTGTGGACAATGCGAATTAAAAAAAAATACGTTATTATAAATCTCCGAGTTGACCATTTACATCGCAAATGCGATCTCGAGTGACAAGTAAGTACACGTCACGACGTCAGTGTATGCTCACAAACCGGCGTGTAGATATATGAGAACATAAAAATGATATTGAGTCAAAGAGTGTACCATCGTATAGCCTAGAAGCCCAGATACATGTACACGTCAAACACAATCCATCAAAAAGCATACATTTCAATCGCCATTTACCACAGAAACATAATTTCTGCGATCACGCTCCCATACGAATACCGCAAAAAGTATTTTGACACTTCCGTAATGCTGATAAATCTTCGACATCGTTGTTTCGACGTATCTATGTGTATAAATCGACGCGTACAAATTGGCTTTGAAATTACATAAGTGGATCGACGCGGCGTTAAATTCATCGCCAAATACCGCTATATATGCAATCGACGCTAAGACACCTTTTAATATCAAGTACACATGTATACGGGCACACTTGTTGTAGCGACATACGAAGTTAAACACGTTTAAACTTTCTACAGCTGATCTATTACACCGTTGTTCAGCGCTTCTTTTATTAATTAGCGTGAAATTATGATAAAACGTATACAATGTACGAAACCATCACAGCTGCATTTGTCAAGAACACGCTTCTCATTTCTCGAATAAGAAATGTTTTTTTTTTTTCGCGAATTATAACGGGAGTCTTTTTAAATTACGGTAGATTAACGATACGCCGGAATAATAAATACCCTTATGTACGTATTAACGTGTGTATTTTCTATAAAATCTGATCTCGCAATTATATTACTTATATATTTTAATTAACCGGCTCCGCGAACGCGTGCCTTGAATCATTGAGTATAACGGTGTTGATTGAATGTTTGGCAGAGTTTAGTCGGTGAATTAAAAAAAAAAATTCGTTATACATTCGCCACATTGTAATATGTATCGCTTAATGACATTATTTGAAATTTACCTACGTAAAAATTGTTTAATTAAACGCAAAAAAATATCGGTATTCAAATGATAAACAGGTGGAAATCAGCGAGTGTTCGTTTTCGACGAAAGAATCGCAGAATGAAAAACAAGAATTCTTAATGCATTCATGAAAGAGATTTTTTTACTTACTTGGAATTTTTGTGCTAATTATTATAATATTATTCGATTTGACTAATTATCTTACTTTTTAAGGTACCCCTTTACTGTGCTGGTTCGCAGTAGAAATTAGGTTAAGAATTAGCGAAAATAGTTGTTTTTCAAATAGTATTCCTACAAAATGACGACATAAAATTAAGTTGATATTTGAAATATTATTTGCACATTGTTCGAGAGGTATATTGTGGGAAGGTGAAGATTCAGATTTAAATAAGTAGGTAGCAGGCATTTTTTTCAGTTTATATGATAAGATATTAATCTATTAAAATTTTGCCCATATAAATGTGAAGGTAGATATTGTTATAAAAAAAAAAAATTGTTTAACAATTCAGAGTGCTCCAAATTAAATATTCCGGAAAGAGAGTGATTTTTAACTTGACAAATTGTTTGAAAAATGTAAAAATGAAATAGAGTCTAATGAAATTGTTCTAAAATAAAAAAAAAAAATTGTTCAAAAGTAGAAAAATTGATCTAAAATCAAGAGCCCAAAAATAAGAAATAAATAAAGTTAAAAAATCATCCCTAACATTTTTCTATTAGATGATATCATAATATGCTTTCCCCCCCTCCCCCCCCCATCAAAAGAACATACCTTTACTCGGTACGTCGTGGAAGTTTCTAGAAAGTTCATTATGTGATGTGGAATAAGAAAATGAGGTTAAGGGCAAAAATCACTGTTCTAGAAAATTGGGTTTAAAGTTTGACTACGTACCTTTTGCTGACAATTTATTTACATTTTTTCGTGTAACACTTAACGTATACCTCGTATCTTCATATAACTTGGTGGAATTGAAATAAAAAATGTTGTGTATTTTTTTTGTTTCTGAGCAGCATTTTCTTCGTAATCTCATTTTTCGATTCCACCGTTACCTTCACTTTGTTTTATCATTTCAAAAAAGATCGATTGCTAAAAAAAAAGCGTTTTTTTCAAATTTCGTTTTTGAGGGTGGTATAAGCCTCCTGGGGGTCTAAAACCATTCTCATCGTTTTTTAATGACCAAAAGTACCCAAAACCACCATTAACTCAAAAATAAGTTTTCTGCCCTTAACCTCATTTCCTTATTCCATATCACTTGTAACCTATAATGATTTCTTGAACCTTTTTTTGGTAAAAAATGTAACATACGAAGGTACCTGCAATCCCATTTGTCTACCATACCATACCTACGTTATTTATGCATTATGCAGTAGGATGAGCTGAAGTTCACTTTTTTTAAAAATGGTTAGGATTCTCAACACAATCATGCCTGTGACCCCAAAAAAAAGGTATAACCAAATTTAATACTCAAACTTACCAGTAACACTTCTGAAATTACGATACATTTTCAAAATTTCTAAAATTTTTATAAATTGGTTTTCGAGCAATTTGAATTTTTCACTTTCGGAAATTCCATTTTGTTGAGAATATTTTAATGGTCACTTTTTTCAAAATTTAAGTCAAAACTTTTTTCTATCAATTCAGTATGAATGTGTTTAAAATTAAATGATCAATAGGTGGGTAATTGAAATATAACTCCCATGTATAGTGTGGGCTTGATTTCAGCTCTTTAGATTTCTGAGGAAAAAATGGAGGGGAGGGGGGGAGTAAAAATGTAAAGTTGTTAATGTCATTAATATAGGTATACATTGTACAGATAACGTGTTTACACACGATTATTTTGAGACTAAGTAGGAAATTAAGAATGGGTGGTGTTGAATGTGCATGAAAAGGGGAGAGGGGACTTGATTGAATTTTTTTTTTACAAATTTCTTTTATAAATTGACGCCATATACAGCGCTGGGCAAGAGGCGTGCTTATGTAGGGTTACAGAAGGTGTTATAAGACGGTTGAGTGGAGGAAATTCAGTAAGTAGAGTATACGAGTGGGATCATTTTCTAAAATGTATTGGGTTTCATTATATCAACTATCAAAAAAAATATTATCGTTGCTTGTACAATCGAATTGTATTTGAAAAACGCCTATATATATGAAAGATAAATCATTTTATTTCAGCCTATTTTTATATTAAATATAATCAAAATTTAAAAGAATTTGGAAGGGTGGAAATGATGTTTTAAATATTCTCAAATTCTTTCAGTAATGGTAGGGGGTGGAAATTATTACACTATCCCACCTTCTGTTCCCCATAGATGCATGATTTTTATCTTGTAGAGGCTTCCAAAGGGATCCTCAGTCTCTCCCCCTTTTGAGGGACCACTTTGGATAGAACTGAATAAAAAATTTTCTTGCTAATACAATTTGAACTATTTGAACAATTTTATGCTATGTAGATTCATATGAGAGGCATTCAAGAAAAAACCAACATCCTTCTCTCCCTTTATTTTCTTCCAGAATGGCTTTTACCGATTATATTTAATTTTTTTAATGATAATAATGGTCTGGCACAAAAGTAAAACCTTTTTCGAATGTATTTTTGATTTCTCAATAACATATATTTCTTCAAAATTTTAACTCAATAACGCCATGGGAGGCCAAATGGGAATACTTTTGAAAACGATGGGTATAGATGAAATTCGAGTCATAATAAAAAAAATATAATTTAAATTTAATTTATCATAAATTATAACTGAAAATTAAAAAATTAAAATTATATTAATTTTAAATTAATTAGATAATAAATATTAAAAAAAAATAATAGCAATTTTATTAAATTTATTTTGTTAATGATTTCTATTATTCAAAAGTATTTTTAGATTTTTGTCTAAAAAATTACTTTTGAGTTCAAATTACGCCTTCAAATGAAATACTCAACGAGATCTAATTATAAATTTAACTTCATCTTCATGAGCTTCTATTCATGCAAAACGATACTACTATCATGGACCAACCTACACTCTCGAAATGGGCGGGGGCATGTTAGGGTACCATTGTGGTCCAAACTAAGGGCAAAGAGTTCTCCGCTCCTTAGTGGATTTATAATTCGATTTCGAATTGATATTATGTTTGAAATATTATGAAAATTAATTTTTCCTTTTATATTTAATTATTTAATTTTATTTATTTATTTAATTTTGTTTTAATTAAAAAATTTGTATTAATTTTAATCCATTTATTTATTATAATTAAAAAATTTAATTGAATAAAAATAATTTTTTAAATTATATTTACTTTCTTATTTATTTATTTTTCATTAATATATGAAATTAAATTTAATACAATTAAATGAATTAAATAAGATAAATTTATATTATTTGCAATAATATATTATATAAAATTATTTAATTATATTTATCTTTTTAATTGATGATTTCCTATTGATGCAAATAGCGAATATATAAATTACGAAAACTGCATTATCTATAGTCGTTGTTTTCAAAAATATTTCATTTGGCCCTTCATTTTAGTTCTTGCAAATTTGGAATATAGCGCACCCGAACTAACATTTTCAAAAAATATTGGTTATTAAAAAAACAAAGTTATCTTTAAAAGTATGAAAATTAAAAGTTGCAAAAAATTGTGGGTGGGTAGGGGGGAAGAAAAGTACCTCTCATATGAATTTACAACATGGCAAAAAATTGTTCAATCCGATTAATTTGTATTTTTAAGAAAATTTTTCATTCATTTTCGACTCGAAGTGACTCCCCTGTCCCCTCCACCATAAAAAGAAAAAGGTCGAGGAACCAAAACTTTGGTCATGAATGTTCCTCTATGGTACTTATCTACCATCCAAGTATTGGGTTAAAATCGCTCCATGGCAGATTTTCCATACTTGCCCCATCTATGCGCTTTGTATCAGTAATTAAGAAAAACTGAAATTTTTTTAATAATAATTTTTTTCCCATTAAGTTGTTTCGTATTACGTAATATTCGTATTAAAATAAAATAAATGAAGAATTTCATTGCAAAACGCAATAATTGCTTTTTTATGGTTTTTGAGTTGGCAACACTGCTTCGTAGGAAATTCAAGGGGAATCGAATGGTGCTATTGAGAAGCACCAAAAATCGCTCCTTTATCCTTGAATACTGATTTGTCCATTGGACCCCTTCCCTCTTTAACCCATGTCTGCTCCGCCCTTTTTGCGTTTTTCCAAATTTGGGTGAAAATCTGTTATTGCGTTTTGCAATCAAACTCCTCAAATATTGAGAAAAAAATTTAAAAAAAAATATATAGAAAAATTTTTGATCCAATTGAGAATACGGAAGTAAAGGGAAGGAATGAAAAATGACAATGCGCATCTTGTTTTTTTGAAAATACATTTATCGTATTCTCTTGGTAAACCATAAAAAGGAGTAGATATTTATTTAGGAGAGAAAGTCCTACATTCTCAAAATCTGAATTATGTATTAGGTTTCCAAAATACACGTACTCGTAAGTGGATTTCGTGCTTGTTAAATGCGGTAATCATTAATTTTTTTTTAAAGAAATATTCATTTTCTGCAGTTCCTCTTATTCATTACGTAACAAGTTGTATCTCGAGGGTTGTTCGCTGGGCAGATGTACTTTTATTCATATGTAATCAATTTTTTACCTGCAACATTGCAATTCCGAATGGATAAGTACGTTGTAATATTGGTTAATTTTCAATAATACGCGAATAATATATAGTCAAGTACCACTATATAAGAGAATATTTTTTGCATTATTTGTGCAACTATAATATGCTGGTAATCTAATTGAATTTCCACATCGATGAATTGGAGAAAAAAAATGCATTTTCTTCTCCTAATGTAGGTTGATATTTCAAGGTTACATATTCTGGAAGCCTGCATTTCACGTCGATTAATTAGAGTCTGGCTACGTAACACAGTTTTCGACCAAATAGTTACCTATTTTATGGTATTGTTGTAGAGTCGATCAAAACATTCTTATAGAATTTATAAATCGTACACCCGGTATAATTATGGTCGTATAAAAGAGTCCGATGAAACCGCTAAAACCGCACACTGATTTTATACCGAGTAACACCTAAATCAATTTCTAGCCTGGAGATACAGAGCGGCATTCTTGGGAAAACAAAAAAAATAACTCGAGACTATTATCGCGACTCGGTTCGGTCTAGTTAATGAATTCATAAAAGCCGTTCCATCCACAACCATCGTCCACGTCCGCTAATACGCGCAGGTTAGCGCGAGATGTGTAGTAGCAGGTGTATCGTCGCGTATACTATCTCATTGGGTAGAACAGAAGGAATTGTTAATGAAACCCAGGGCCAACATTTGGTTACGAGTTGGTAATACGGGCGGCCAAGAATTAAGGGCAGATGCCTTCTTTTGATCAATATAAAGCCCCGACGTTCAGAACGGTTCAATTATCGGTAAATATAACGCCAAAGGGACGCATCTGCCCAACGCCCAGCGGACATGTGACACCATCGCCAACACTAACCGGAAGAAATAAAAACTTATTTCGTCGCATTATGTAAAATACGATCTTGAAAGTAAAATTAGGTTTACTCGCGAATTTTTTCTCAGAGTAAAATTTTTTTTCGCCGCTGCAAACTAGCATTTACGAAGCCCTAACATGTACGTAACATCGGATTACACGTTACGACGAGAACTATTATTCAATTATAAATACATTTCCACATTATGTACATTCGCTGGCTGTAACAATCAGAAAATAATCAACGCGCCAATAAAGTAACCGACACAAGTGTCTGTGTAACATATGGCACAGATGGGACGTACGCTGTGCTCTGCGGTATACGTATTCGAACGTTACCGCGACCATTAAAAATGACATCGAGTCGTACAACGACTACGATACTCGTGGTTTTTTTTTACGAGCTACGACAAACCTCGTTCGTGGTAAATCGTGGCCGAATTTTTTACACCTGAGACATTCGCGATGACCCTAGTACATTTATTCTCTGCCACGATTACCGTGCGTTTTTTTCCAACTGCAACAAACTTTCTTCGCTTTTATCTTCGTTTCAAGGAACAGCCTAAAACATTGTTTATAAATATGCATATAAATGTTATTCGCGAGAGACGCAAATTCATAATTAGGTCACTTTTTAAGAAGTCCAAAGAGGGGGAAAAGTGAGAAAAGGGCTATTCACCGTATGGTTTAACTAAGGCCGACCATTTGTTTTAATCAAGCTGGCTAATTTCGCCCGTGTATCTTGGAGAATTATCTTTTTAGACGCATAAGGTAAAAGAGCCTCGATGAAACCGCTAATTCGCATTCGTTATTCAATTTTTTACACACAATGTCAGCTTTCAGCCGCCCTAGAACAGTTCTAAAGTACTTATTATGCGCACACGCGACAACTTACAACGTCCATTTGCTGTTGAAGTTTTTTATAGCTGAGAAATGAATTTGCAACTGTGTCTTGAAAAATTTAATATATTTCTGTATTAGGTTGGGCAGAATTTCGAAGCTTTGAAAAATGGTGAGAGCGAAAGAGAAACGTTTTCCGAAGACTCAGAAAACGAGAAAAAAAATTAATCTTCCAAGTTCATAGGAAGGGTAAGCTTAAATAAGGGCAACCCTTTGGGAAGTTTAAAGAAATTAGTTTTTTGGCAAATTTGAAATTTTTTGCTGAAAAAAAAAAATGTTGGCTGTAAAAGCTGAAAAAATTCTCAGCACTAAATTTTATAAAGTTGGGTGTTTCCCCAAATTTTTTTTATCTGAGTTTTCAATTAAAAACGATAACTTTTACAGCCTACATGAATTGGATAGGAGAAGTCGTGGGAGGAGGGTCTTGAAATCTTTGAGTTCCAGGCCATTGATAATAACCATATGGTAAATGTCCCACACTGTTTTATGTGGAATGCAGGCCCGGAACGTACGGATGGAAAATGCTCAAAATTTGGTGAGAAACTCTTCGTAAAAATACGTTTAAGTACATTTTTGGATTTTTGATTCACCTCAGAATAGCAGTTCACTCTTATAAAAAATTGTTTTTTTTTGTTGTGGGGGGGGGGATAAGTAGAATAAAAATTATTTAATTTTTTCGTATTTTTTGCAGACACTTCGATGCTTTGTTGATGACTTCTTTTTAACTTTTTAAAATTATTTATAGAATTTTATTTCACTTCCAGCGCATACTCTTGAAAGATATTCTTAGGTAGCTTTAGATTTTAGATGCAGACATTTTTAGCTGAGTTTTTAACCTTGAAACAATAGCTATTACAGCCTACTTGATTCAGGAAGGGGGTGGGGGGAGGATTTGTAATCATTCGACAAATGTTAAACTTTTTTCCATGCGTAGCCCAAGCGGATATTTATGAAATTCCCTCAAAACTTGGTGAGAGACTTTTCTTAGAAATGTAACAAAATTACGTTTTTGTTTTTTCGATATACCTCAAAATGGCGAATCACTCAAATTTTGAGGGGAGCTGGAGAAGGTACAAATTGCACAAATTTTTTGTTTTTGATTTCGTATAAAAGAGTAAATCACGGAAACCAACATATTCAAATTTCAGCTTTTTAAGTTCATTTTGAGGGGAGTTAGAGTAAAAAAGGCTTTTAAGGAAGTTTTGAGTCATGAAGTTTCTCGAATCTCCAATATTTCCTCAACAAATCAACCTAGAAAGGTCAAATTTTGTGTGTGGGGTTAGTTGATGACTAGAATATGACCTCTTGATTTTGGGTCAAAATGGATCCAAAATGGCGGATTATCAAAATTTGAGTAGAACTTGAGGGGCCTCAAATTAGTAAAAATGTAATTAATATGAACTCGTATGATTATTGGGGATGAGAAGTATACCATTTCCCCAATTCACCTCCATACATGATGTTGGAGGGGTAAAGGTGGGGTAATCGACCTCAAAATGTGGTAGCGAGCACACGATAGGTCGAAAACTTTTTTGTGGTGTCGTATGATAAAATGGGAGCCCAAGTGACTAACTTTTTCTGATGTTACTTCCAAAGTGAATTTGGAGGAGAGTTGAAGCAAAAAAGTGCTTTTGGAGGGGAAATTGCTGCAAGGAATTTCATGAATATTTCGTATCTCGTCAACAAATCGACCTAGACAGCTGATGACGTTAAAATGGATCCAAAATGGCGGTTGTAAAAATTTGAAGATAATTTGAGTAGCCTCAAGTAGTCATTATTTGAGAAATACGTGTTCATATGATTATTGTATGGCAAGAAATACTACATTTGTTGTAAATTTAACATTTTCAGGGCTTTTGGAAGGGCTGGGTTGGGGTTTTCAGATTTTGTGTTGGGTATGGTCTGTAGTCATGAAGGGGTTAGCTACGTTATTTCCGAACCTGAACAATCCGCAGTTAAAAACTCAGTTCTAGTATGCGACATGGCTGCTTACGTTTTTTTTTTCTGGAATTTTTTTTTAGTTCCCTTTATTAACAAATTTAATATTAAATAATAATTGATTAAAAATTAATTAAAGAATTTTTTTTTCATAAATTAATTTACTTTTTTCCCTCAACATATTTTAGGGTTAAGGTAGTGCGGAAGGAGGTAGGTATATAATTCGGGCCATTAAGAAGTAAATCGATGACCATGAGGGGGTGCTTTTAATGCAGGAAAAATTTATGAATGTAATGTAGAATATAATTTAAGAAGATAAAAAATATTTTCGTAATAATCCGTAGCATAAATGAATCCACTTGTTCAAAGCTGCTGATTTGGTTTACGTCGAAAATAGTAATAAAATGAGTAGAAATAAATTGGACGAAATCAGAATCGGTCCTTTACGAATTCTTGAAAAAATTTCTAATCAAACTGCGACCTTTGTGGTTTGCTCCTTCGACCCTCGGTGGGGCAAATGTAAGTCGAGACTAGTCAGCGACATGGACTGATAAATCCTATTAATTATGAAAAATTACATTCTTTATACAGTTTCGTGTATATCGTTACGGATGTACCTGTTGAACGTTTTATCAATCTATACCAATTTGAAGAGGGCTCTTGAAGCTTCAAATCCCAAATTTGGGCTCCCATCTAGGCTATCACTTTGTAACAATGGTTATACGAAAGTGTAGGCATTATGTATTAATTTAAGGAATCTGTTTTATTGTGAATTTGCGGAACGATCCTTAGTTATTATAGATTTAAATATTCAAGAACCTTATCTCACTGTGTAATAGACCCCTAAAACCGCTCCTTTGAGTGCTGCCCTGCATTGTGCTAAAAAAATAATTATTTAATTTTGAAATAAAGTTGTAATACTATGAGAAACCTTTTGAAGTGAAAATTAGGCATTACATATATGTACGTATTTCCTTTCCCTAAGACGTGTTGAATATTTTTCCTTGTTCTTTAATACCTCTCTCCAGGGCAGTAGCCAGGATAGATGAACGGAGGGGGGAGTGTTTAATTTTTTGAGAACATTAATTTCTAGTTCTCAGTCAAAATATATTAGGAGAGTGTAAATTTTTTGAGGGAGGGAGTAATTTTTTTAAATTAAATTTTACACATCCACAAAAAATATTTTTTTACAATCAAGTTACGTAATAAAAATATGATTCGTATTTCGAAAATTATAATTATTTTTAATTCAATTTCTTAATAATATTTTGGGTACGGATGCATGTTACCGTTGAATGTGAATTGTGAATCTCATAATGCATTATCTAATGGTAGTTCTAAGCCCCAATTCCCGCCTTTCTCTCCTTGTCTAAGTCAATTATTTCTCTCAGTTTTACAATAAATTGAAATCAATCCCACCCTGTTCTTCATCCTGCAACTTCGTAAAAAATAGGTCATAATATATTATTTTATATTGGTTAAGAAATTAATTATCATTATGATGGCTGAAACTGTATATGATATGCGTGTTCAAAATGATCGAAAGAGCTTTTCAAAAACCCATATCATTTTTATTCGTTTGAGTATCCAAATATTGTATCATTTATCTATTATAAATGTTGAAGATGTACGAAAGTATAATTAATACTTTCAATTTAATTTTTGCTTTTTGTAAATTTGCTGATTTTTATTTTTTCTATCGTTGTTTTCTATGTTTTGCTCAGCAATAAGTTGACTCTGTGTTGCTGAAGTAATTATGTGGCGAACTTAATAAACAGTTGGAGATTAGGTGAATTTGCCCAATTTCGAGGAATTGCTCAGACTGAAAGAATAAATGTCCTTGCACCTTATACAAGTATACTTAGTACACATCAATCATTCATCGTTGATTATGGAAATGGATGTGTGACAAATTTGAAATTACCTTCGCTACCATTCGTAGTTCCCTAGAAGCTTTATGTTCGCTGAATCGTCAACATCAGTCCAAAATCTCCTTTATCTACTTATTTTTCTAATATAAAGAAAGCCAATTAAATTACATCCCCGAAATCACGCTACATTATGATAGAAAGCGCAGGTATGGTAATATTACTTTATTACCGTAGCACGCCATACAATAGATTCATTAAAACGACGACGTTACTACGAAAGGGAGATCAAATGACACCGTTGCGACGTACCAGGTGTAACCCTTAGGCTCTCATGCCACGTGTTTCTACTTCGCACCCCGTCCGTCGTAGTCGTCGCGCCGTATTACATTCAATTATCCCTTTTATTTATCCTACCGTTTATTATATCTTTACGTATGTGAGAGACGCGATGGCGACGTATTGAAATTATGGATCTGGTTGTTTCAACAGTAAAGCTACTTTAATGAACGAGGTTTCCAAATACCATACGATGCCAAAGTGGCAACCAGTAACGTGAAAAATGACGCAGATGTGGGAAATTTTTTATCGTTCGCGAGGGTGGATAATTTAGGTTTGTTTGGCAAACGGATTATGGTACTGGGAAATTCTCGTTTCAGTCGACGACGATTCGTTGGTGGAAATTTATTTGTTTGAACGTTTTTTATGCGCGAAAAATGAAAATATATTTTTGGTGTGAGGGGGGGTGTAAGCTGGTTTTGTAATTTGAGATATTTTTTCCGATATTAAAGCATGAAATGGATTCAGTCAAAAAACCGATGACTCTGTCGACGTGAAATATCTTCCACATGGTTTTTCTTCACGCCTGCTGGTACCTCAGTTACATGCACTTTCTTATCAATATGGTAAACGTATTGTCTAACCCAACGGGTGCAGGAGATTCCGATGAAATTTCTCTCCATGTTATCATTTTGCTTTGAAGCCGAAGCTCGAGAGCAAATCCTTCAGTCGGATTGAGAATGCTCCCAAATAAATGCTCGTCATGAAAAGTATTCAATCGCAAACAAAGCTTTCAGTACAAATAATGACGAAGTAATATATTCAATGTTATGCGCAAGTGATTCAATTTTTATGAATCGAGTCGAGAGAAGATTTATGAGAATCATCGTATACACTTGTGAAAAAAAATGCCCCAAAAAATCTTGCTAAATGTTTCAAATGATGACAATATCGAAAAAAATTCAAAGCCTTAAAATAATGAAATTCCTGTTGACTATAAGTTTGTAAAATTAGTTTTGGCTCAAAAACTATTAGCAAAGTGTTAAAAAACTTCTAACTTGATTAAAATTTCCAAGTTTCTCATTAAATGATACTAAACATGATCCCATTTCTGCAAAAAATATCCTTCTCAAAATGGAAGGGAAGGGGCGAAGAAACACAAATCTTTGAAATTAGTGAAAATACTTGAAAATCACATAAACTATTCCAAATAACTTTTCAGACTTTTGTACGCTCAATTTTTACATATTCGTTTTTTTTTGGTTTTTTTCTTAAATTCGGGTTTAATTTAAATTCATTATGAAATAATTAATCGTTATTTAATTGAGTCATGTGCAATATCAGTTGATAGAAAATCTTGTGTAGACTCTAGTTCCATCCTTTCATTATATCGGGATTTTTTGGAATTTTAATAGTACACTGTACTTATTATGATTAATATCATTCTATCGTTCATTTTTGGAAATAGCCAAAATAAATGCTTCTTCACAACAGGTATTGAAAAAAATTTTACATCATTTAAATAGGTACATATAAAAAACATAAACGACTGAAATTTTTTCACTCTTTGAATAATGAAATATTGGTTCAAAAAAATATTTAGTCCCCCGAAAATTTATTTTTGTAAAATTTTCAAATTTTAAAAAAACATAAATGACTAAAATTTTTTCACTCTTTGAATAATGAAATATAAATTTGTTTCAAAAAAACATTTAATCCCCCGAAAATTAATTTTTGTAAAATTTTCAAATTTTTAAAAACGTGGACCTCATTTCGAAAGTTTTGAAGTGTTCATGATCAACTTTGTTTTATAATAATTTTTAAGTTCATTTAACAACTATTGTGATCACACGCCCCGCCTCCTCAAATTTTCGAAAAAGGAAGCGAATCCTGCCTACCCTATTAGATTTTTGTTTTTCGCGTTAAAAATAATGTGTAAGAAAATAAAAGAAATTCCAGGTAAATTATTTTTATAATAATTCAAAGTTTTATTATTACTATTACTATTTTTTTGTCATTTCATTCAAATGATTGAAAAAAAAAATCAAAATAATTTAAAAAATGATTATATCAAAATAATTGAAAAAAAATCAAAAAATTGGAAAAAAATATCATTTACCATAATCTCAATGTAGTCTATTTAGAAATACTCGTGAATTATAATAATATGAATGATTTCTATTTTTTTTGGGAGGGGGGAGGAGGGAGTAGAGTATATGACAAGAAGAAAAAAAATGTTTTTTGACACATTTTTTCTTCATCCAGAAATTACATTTGAAAAATTCTCTCCCAAGCCCAATGAACAAATGCCAAGCCCTGGATTAGATAATTAGGGTGATGAGAAAGAAAATTACGTATTATGGATCTTTTAAGAAATTTATTAGAAAGTTTTCGTAGAATGGTTTTGAACTAAGGGTAAGCAGACCAATTTCCTCAATACATAAAAATGTATTTATTATGTCCAAATTAAGTATTAACTGAAAATCTAAGGCTTGAAAAAATTTTAACTGTCGACCAAGTGTGGAGCTAATGCTCTCTGTGTAACACCATGAAAAAGCTATACTTTCATTATCTACCCAGTTCAGATGCATCATAAATATTAAAGTCACCGTTTCCTTCAAAGTATTGATCAAAGATCCAATATATGAAGTAAAGTTATTTGTACAGGATGAAAGAAATCATTTTGCTTCCACCTCTTATTGACAAACATTCGAGCATTATGCTGTAATTAGACCGTAATGATTTTCATACTGAATGTTTCAACTGCTTTTACTTATATTCATTAGAGTACGTATAGAAAGGGGTAGAGTAAGAAGCCATACAGGT
The DNA here is from genome assembly GCA_009761765.1 of Phenacoccus solenopsis. Taxonomy (NCBI): domain Eukaryota; kingdom Metazoa; phylum Arthropoda; class Insecta; order Hemiptera; family Pseudococcidae; genus Phenacoccus; species Phenacoccus solenopsis. Next base: position 158,118 of record VFXL01000103.1, on the reverse strand, counting down.
TCATAAAAAATAATTCTCAAAGTTCGTAAAAAATTGAATTTGAAACGAACTGAATAAAAAAATTACGGCGATATATTTTTCGAATAGACGCATCGAAAACAACACGCGCTCAATTTACACGATTTTATCTACTTCATTTTTTGAAAATTCTGGTAATTTTTTCGAACCAATATGGCGTCTTGTTCCAGTCGTCTTTTATAGGTACCTTAATATTTACCTGTTACTAATGCAGCATAATTACGTTGCTTTTGCTTCGTTTTTATTCACCCATTGAATGAGGGGGGCGGAATTAGTAGACATTTTGAAAAAAATAGGAACAAAATAATATGTCATTTTAAAGTTCACTTTAAAATAAACTAATTCAATTCGGAAAATTGAAAACTCAGTCAGTTACCTTAGTTTATTCCAGAAATGTTTTAAATTTAATTTAAATCAGTTCGTTCCATTAAATAGAATTACAAGTTTAAACTCGATTGGGATTTTCAAAATAACCAGAGCGGCGCTAATGTGCGTTGATATTTGGAGTGATCAAGGGATAAAATCGCATAAGCCTATATATCTACAAATTAAAATCTAGTTCATGAGCGTAGTTTTCAACGTAAAATTTTTTTGAAAAACTTATAAAGAAGACTTCGTGTTTAACGCAACACACAAATAACTCATTTTATATTTCTCCTAAAATTCGATGTTTCATAATTTTTTTCAAATTAAAATTGTAGTTATTATCAAGATTAAAAAATTTTCTTTTTTGTTCATTTTCATCAATTATATATTTTTTAGAAAACATTAAAACACTGTTTTTATTCATTAATGCTTCCTTCCTCTCAAAAATCCTCGCTTTTCCATTTCTTTTAAATGACGTGATTTTCATTTTTCAAAAAAAAAAAAAAAGAATTTTATAGTAAAATGAAAGAAAAACGTCTAGTTATATGCTAAAGACACAAACATTTTGTTGATCTTAAAAAAAAAAAATCGTAGCTTAAAAAGTACTTTCAATTGCAATTTGTAAATAATTTAATGTGAATTTATTCCTTGATCACTCCAAATATATTTCTCATTTCTTCCCCCAGATGTCAGCCACTTCGCTTGAAAGTTGAAAATCCCAATTCAGGAACGTCAATAAGCTACCTCCAAATAATGAAAAAAAAAACCGCATTAAAAATAAATAAAGTAATTTATTCAACGTACGAAAAATTCAAAACAAAAATTTATCAAAAATGAAAAAAGAAGAGAAAAAATCACTAATGAATGAGAAACGAATTTCACAAACAATCATTCGAAATTCATTTGTACATATATTAAAAAATATATCGGATAAAAAACACAAATTCACGAGTAAATTTCATTCGTCGTCAAAAATCACGATGTTGGTCTTAAAAGAGCCACGGTCACTTTATTCACTACTTTATTGTAAGCCATTTGCACATCGATAATGGTAAAAATCTGTATGATCTGTTCGACTGGCGGTATTTCGCCATCGCCTTTCCAACTCACCATTAACGAACACATGCCTTGATCGTTTTGGAATTTCACTTGCGCGCATTTAATTTTCTGCAATCGAAATCAGAAATTAGCTAGGCATTTATTTAGATATGGCGTAAGGGGTACTGTGTGGAAACCTACGTCGACGTAAACACGGTTAATAGTTCTGGTCGAGAGATCGATTACATCGAAGAATTTTTCTTTGACTTCGATAACCACGGCTCGAACCTTCACCGGTCCGTTTTTCTCCATGTATAGTTTCAAAAATAACTCCGAACTAGCTTCCGATGCTTTTTTAGAGCTATTTTTCTTCTTATTGCAATTTTCTGCGATGCTGTTTGAATGGAAGAATTATTAATTTTTTTTACTCTTTAAAAAATTCGATGTATTGGTTGTATGATTTTTTGGTTTTACCTTTGAATGTCGTCCGAGTTCCATTTTGGCATTTCGCAATAACCTAATGAACTAGCTAGCAGCCTATGAACGACTATATCGGCGTACCGTCGAATAGGAGAGGTGAAATGGGTATAAAATGGTACGTTTAAAGCGTAATGCCAAAAATTTGGGCTGTAGTCTTCGGTATCGGAAGTGCAACACGTATAACGGGCTTTCTACGCAACAAAAAAAAATCAGTCATCAGAAACAAAATGAAAGAATATTCTCATCAATTATGTAATTATCGAATAAAATATCCGAATCGCTTACTATCATCGGTTTAACGAGTAAATTGATTATTACAGCCATTCGCGCTACTCCAATTTCATCTAATCCTTCGTATCGCATTATCGATCGATATATCGAACCGGCGTTCGTCGTATCGATATAAATACCAATTTTTTCCAAACTCTCGACCACCGACGACAGGGAGTTTTCATTCGGCGGCAAGTGGTATCTCAATAACGCCAACTCCGGATATACTTCTCGTAATCGATTGGCTGTTAAAATATTAGCCATTAACATGAATTCTTCGATAAGCCTAAAAAATGGAATAAAAATTGAATCGAATTAATTCGCAAGCCATAGTCGTAGAAGAAAGAGGTAAAATTAAAATACCAACCAATTACTTTCCTTCGCCACGAACAACGAATAAGAAGTAGGCAAGCTTTTTTCGTCTAATTTGAAGAGAATCTTAGGCTGATCTATTTTAAGAGCACCACCGTCGAATCTTCGTTTTCTCATTTTACGCGCTAAATTGCGCAAATTAATAATTGTCCTAGCGCAGTCTTGCAGTGTAAAACCGTTTTCAATTTTTGGAAAATCGTCTACATTCAAATCGTCCATTCCTTTATCAATTATTTCCTACAATCGGTACAGTACTTCCTCATTAACATGATCGATACGGTCGCGTAATAATTCAAACATTTATTTACTTGAGCATGATGATAGGCGAATTGCGTACACGATCTGATAACAGATTTGGTAAATTTATGACTCACAATTTCAGCCTCCGAATCGAGCTCTACGATCAACGAAAACGCTAATTTATCGGCGGACGGTGTGAGAGAACATAAATCACAGAGTTTAATCGGTAACATATGGAAAACCTGAGAGCAAACGTTACATTTCAATGCTGAGAATATAAGGTATTTTCTATATTTTTTTTTTTATTTGTACTCGGGCATTTAAAAAAATACTTTTTGAGTTAGATACACGCTGGTGGCTTTTTCGCGAGCATTTTCATCGAGCGGAGTATCCGGTAATAAATAATGAGTGACGTCGGCGATATGCACTCCAACTTGGAAATTTCCATTCGGTAATTCAACGCAGGATAAAGCATCGTCCAGATCCTTCGCTCCGACTGGATCGATAGTGAAAACACATTGAGTTCTGCGAAATAAATTTCCAAGTTATTCATTAGCATTGAGTAATGATGATACATTTTTACGCGAGTTTTTAATTTAAAACCATAGCCATTACAACGTATTGGATTTAAGGAGGAGAATTCGAGGGACGGGGGATTTCGTATCTTCGCGTTTTAGGTAACTTTTTAGTGTATTATTCACTAGATGTTATGAGGAAACGTCTTGTCCTTCTTTGTGGTGAATAATTAACTGCAATGAAGTCAAAATAATGATGTTTGCCTGTTTCAAATATTGAAGGGGCTCTAATGCAGGCCTTGAATTTAGTATTCATTTTTAGTCCGGCCATTTTGCTTTTAGCATGCAGTTCTTCAATTATTTCGGTTAATTCTGCTGATGTATTATTTCAATACAAATAAATAACATATGCTCGGGGTGGTTGCCAATGTTGAATGTCTTCTCCCGCTTTTCTTCTTAACTACTGTAGCCTCAAAATTGCTTTGTTATGCGGGTTGCGGTTGACGTTTCTTATGTTGAACAAACTATAGGAAAGTAGATATGCAATTACCTAGATTTTATAGCATTCTTGCTTTATGATTGGTCGTTACAAGCGTGACGTATGATCAATCAGAAAACAAACCAGTTACTATAACCTACTCTATAGGATAACGACCTTTTTTGAAAATTAATGTAGTAATATTGGTTGTAAAATGTGAATATGGAAGGGGTAAGAGGGGAAATATTTTAAAATAAGCACAAAAAAGTGTGTGGAAAAATACCAGAATTTTTAGCTGAGTTTTTAATAAAAACGATAGCTATTACAGCCTACCTTATTTGGGAAGGGAAGGTCGGAGGAGGGTGGGGTTTTCAAATTTTTGCGTTTCAGACCATTTGTAATCATCTGGCAAATGTCCAACTTTTTGTATATATATATTTTTTTCCCACGCGTAGCGCCGGCGAGTATTCATAAAATTCGCTCAAAATTTGGTGAGGAACTCTTCTTGAAAATGCGCAGAGGTGCTTTTTTTGTTTTTTCGAAAAATTTCAAAATGGCGGATCACTCAAATTTTGAAGGGGGCTGGAGAAGAGGCAAATAGCTCAAATTTTTCGTTTTTGATCTCGTATGAAAGAGTGAGTCACGGACACCAACATATTTAAATTTCAGCTTCCTAAGTGCATTTTGAGGAGAGTTAGCAAAAACCTGTTTTTGAGGAAATTTCGTTTTTTGTGTCACTCGCCTTGCGCAGGCGGGTGTGGATAAAATTCGCTCAAAATTCGGTGAGGAACTCTTCTTGAAAATACGCAAAAATAGTTTTTTTGTTTTTTCGATAAATTTCAAAATGGCGGATCACTCAAATTTTGAGGGGGCTGGAGAAGGGGCAAATAGCTCAAATTTTTCGTTTTTGATTTCATATGAAAGAGTGAGTCACGGATACTAACATATCCAAATTTCAGCTTCCTAAGTGCATATTGAGAGGAGTTAGATCAAAAAACGGCTTTTTGAGGAAGTTTTGAGTCATGAAATTTCTTGAATCTTCCATATCTCCCCACCAAATCAAGTTAAAGAGGTCAAATTTTGTGTGTGAGGTTAGTTGGTGACCACAATATGACCTCTTGAATTTGGATCAAAATGGATCAAAATGGCGGATTATCAAAATTTTGAGTAGAGCTTGAGGAGCCTCAAGTTGGTAAAAATGTAATTAATATGAATTCATATGGTTATTGGGGATAAGTTGTATACTATATCCCGAATTCACTTCCATACATGATGTTGGAGGGGGAAGGCGGGGTTATCAACCTAAAATAGTGGTGGGGGTACAGGAGGGGTCGAAAATTTTTTATTGCTGTGTCATATGATAAAATGAGCCCAAGTGACAAACGTATTTTGATTTTAGCTTCCTCAGTGATTTTGGAGGGGAGTTAGAGCAAAAAACGGCTTTTGGAGGGGAAATTGCTGCAGGAAATTTCATGAATCTTCCATATCTCATCACCAAATCGGCCTAGAATGGTCAAACTTTGTGTGTAGGATTAGTTTGTGACCAGAATATAACCTCTTAAATTTGAGTCAAAATGGATCCAAAATGGCGGATTATCAAGATTTGAAGATAATTTGAGCACCCTCAAATAGTTATAATTTGAGAAATATGTGATCACATGATTATTTCATGGCAAGAAATACTACATTTGTGCCAAATTCAACTTCTTAAGTGTTTTTCGAAAGGATAGGGTAGGGGTTTTCAGACTTGGTAATGGGTGTGGCCTGTAGTCATGAACGGTTAAGCAAGGTTATTAGTAAATCAAAACAAGCTCCAACTAAAAACTCAGCTTTCAGTAATGCGGCATGGCTGCTTACGTTTTTTTTAATTTCATAGTGATATATTTCAATCTCTTCAATATTTAGAATAGGCAAACATCATTACTTTTACTTCGTTATAGTTCGATATTCACCACACAAAAGGAACAAGACATTTCGAGAAACATCCTGTATATACCGTGAGATTTACTGAATACCAAACAGGCAAAGCATTAAATCCCTTTTCTAATATGAAGTTTATGATGAACTGTAGCAATAAGGTTTAAAACTTTTATTATGAATTTTTTTTTTAATGTTGAAAAAAATTTCAAATATGATTTCTACCCTATCGAGTAGTTGAAAAATAAATTCATTTTCAAGTTCATCAGTTTTGCATCCTTAGTTTTCAAATTTTTTGTGCAGAATAAATTTTTCGTTTAAATTTTTACCATTCACATTAGATGAAAGTCGATGTTTGCCTGTCTAGATTTCAGTGTGTCGTCGGCTGAAATTCGGTGAGAGACTGTTCGATGAATTCGGCAAAACTGTTTTTTTATGTTTTTTTGATTCACGTCAAAATGGCGGTTTATTCAAATTTTGAGAGAGAGTGAGAGGGGGCAAATAGCCCAAAATTTTCGTTTTCGGTCTCATGTGAAAGAGTAAGTCACGGGTACTAATATACCTGAATATCAGCCTCCCAAGTGCATTTGGAGAGAAGTTTAAAGCAAAAAATAACGTTTTGAGAAAGTTTTGAGTCATGAAATTTTCAATCCACCATCTCCTCACCAAATCGAGGAAAGGTGAAACTTCATTAGAGCCCTCAAATTTGGGTCAAAATGCATCCAAAATGGCCGATAGTCAAAGTTATAGAAAGATATGAGAAGCTTCAGATAGCTCAGATTTGATGTATGTTGTACGCCAATTTCAGCTAATCAACGAAATTAAAGGAGTTAGTCTCTAAAATCATTCAAATTCATATAGCTCCTTCAATTTTTCAGATAGGCAAAAACATCATAATATGAAGATTTTTTTTTATTTTCAAACACTATCTGATACGTGAAAAAAATTGAAATAAAAAACAAAAAAACAAAAATGAACTTTTTGTCTGCAAATGAAGCTACTTATTAACCTATGGCAAGACAAAGACTCCCACCATTTGCGTTCATTTTAGTCAAACGTAAATCTACCACAACTTCATAGCTTAGTGAATATTGACCCAAATCCTCCACATCACCTATAGCAGTTAATTCTGTATTCACATCCTACAAACCTCATATCTAATCTACGTTGGATTTCCTCTTCAGAAATAGTAGAATCGATCGTTGAGAGATATGAATCGACATCCTCCATTGGTCTCACATCTAAATGGTTTTCCAATAGGATACATTTCGTCTCGGTTTCTAGGTCGTTATGTTCGCCTAATTCTTGGAGTAGAATTCTGATGGAAATTTTTATTCAATGAAAATCAAGATGATAGGTAATTCATTATTTTAATATTACGTCGAACCTACCCTTCGGCGAAATTAACGTTTTCCCATTTCACGATTTTAGCCTCGTATAGAATATTTTCGTAACGTTTACGGTCGCTTTTCACATTAGGAGGGCATAAATTAATCGGTATCTTTATTCTCGGTATTCGACTGTCTCTTGGACTTAATAAAATTTTATCTAATTTATTCTTCTTATAAGTGATCTTCAAATACCCGACAGCTGTTCGTGGATGGTTTTGTTTTGTAATAAATACGACCTAATGCAAAATTATAATCATTCGATATCACGAAAACAAAAAAGTGAATAAATAAATTCTACGAATTACTTTTCCACATTTTTGTAGCGATTCGTCCGAATGTATCTGTAACAAATTCGAAACTAATTTTACTAATCGACTAATTACCTCGTACGAGTAATTATCGATACTAAATTAATTACCTTCCATTTTTCTTCGGGGTGTAATTCGACTACAACTTCATCACCTTCAAGGGCTCTGTTACGGTCACGTACACCGTCGATAAATATATCTCGACTATCGTTCTGTGAACGTTTAAATAACCGTGGTAATGGCGTGATAAGGTTAATGATTTATACATATTCGTAGTTTTACCACTTACCGGACAAAATAGATACGCTTCTTTGTAGTTTTTTTGATTTATTCTAATCAAATCCTGAGAAAAAATATCGTAGAATCGATGAATATTACAATATTTTTTGTTTTTGTTTTTTTTTTCTAGAAAGAAATAATTTATTACTTTAAAAAAAGATCCGTCTTGCAGTCCTTTGTTTACTTTTTCTTCGTCGTAATAATCCTCAAAAACCAATGTAGCAGGATCCTCTGATTCGCTGTAAATTGAAATTTTTCTAAATGTGGATCAGCATTTCATCGTTAAAATTAAATCAAAAATTTATTCTCACCTTCGCGTTTTATTTTTAGTTTCGCGATTTTCAGGTTTCGTCTTGTCCTTTTTCTTTTTTATTTTTTCGTCTGAGACTAATTCTTTTAAATTACTCATGTCTTCGTCGTCACAATTCTGAATGGCGAGCTTCAAATTTTCGTATATTTCACGACTGCAACACGACATTTTTAGAAGAAAAAATTGTAATTGATTTTTTTGCAAGACTGCCGAAGGGAGGGGGAATCCTAAATTTCAAGATATTAATTTTATTTTTGAAGCTTTTTCACCATTCAAACTTTTTTCTTAATTTTTCACAAGCTTTCACATTATCAATAATTTTTTATATTTGAATTCTTTTCGTTTTTGGACTTCGAAAATTTTTTGATAATTGTTCATTTAAGAATTTTTTGTCTTTAAAAAATGCCAACAAACCATTGCTAATTTTTCCAAAATTTCAGACGCTTGCTGTTTTTTTTTTCGATTATTATTCAACTTTTTCTATCAATTAGACCTTTTTCTAATGTTTAGACACTTTTATTTTTCAGATCTTTTTTTCATGGCAATGGAGGGGAAAAAGAAAAGAGTATTTCAGTCATGAACATTTCTTACATTTTTTGCATTTCGAGATTTTTGTTTATTTAAAAAAAATTTCCAACATAATGTTCATATCTTTTTTCAATTTTTAACTCTGAAGCATTAATTTAGGATGTTCAACCTTTTCAAGGCTCTTTGAAGAAGTCTCGAAACGGCTATAATTGCCCCTCCCTCTCAGCATCAGCGGCCTTGTTACTTTCACAAACCTGCTTTTCTCTTCGCCATTTTCTTCCAATTCTAGCCACGAAGGTTGCATAAGATTTTTCATCAATTTAATATTAGGCTTTATTACTGGCTTTTTGGACGCTAATTTCCTAAACAAACAGTAGGTACGTTTAAAGTACAGTCGCAAAGTTCATATTTACCAATTTGCGCAGGCTTACATTCTTATCAGTTCACAAGCAGAAGATTTATCGGAAAATATATTCAGTTTTTGAAGAGCCTCAATGATCTTGGGATTTTCGGGGATGTTTTGATCGTGAAGTTGTAATAACTCTGAGGGTGACATTTGTCTGTAACATGCACGAGCACATAGTAAGAAATAAATCTGTTTATCAAGTTGATGATGCCGATTTATTATGAAATTTACTTCAATTGCTTTGTGGTTGAATTATTTTGAGATTTAACTGGCATCGATACAGCATTTGCTGCAATCTCTTTTGGTTTTTCATTTTTAAAATTTTGACTCTTAAGCGGTTCAGGTTTAATCTGCGATCGATTGTTGATAGATTTATAGGCAGAAGGAGGATTTAGTGGTCGATGAGCGAACTGTATAGTATCTTTAGGTTTTTTCGATCTTTTCTTTCTTTTCTTCAATTGTATGTTCATTTCACGCGTTATCTCCAATAAGTAATTTACTTCGTGTTTCGGACAGTAAATGAGTTCTTCAGCGGTTAATTTGGGAGGTAACGCGAAACAAATTCTGTAACGAAAAAGTATTACCTTAAGTTGAAAATTTCAAATGATACGCCGAGTAGGTTTGAACATAAAATTAAAGGAATTAAGAATTCTTACTTATCATTAAAAGTAATACTGGATAGAGAAGGATTCTGGTCGACTTCAGGCACTAAGCAGCTGTTCGTTATCACCATAGAATTCTTGATAGATGTTTTTTCACCTTCCAACGCGTTAGATGATAAACTTCGTCTTCTGGGAGGGTTGTAGTTGCGCCCCGAAGGAGTGAAAACCGTACGAGGGTGAACTTTGCTGGGGGCATTCGAAGATCCATTCGATGCACTTCCTTGAGAAGTGGATGCATCCTCGAATACCGTCAATTTGGCGGATTTTTTATCACTAAGAGATGAACTTTTAGAACGATTTCTAGTATAAGTGACTGGTTTCTGGTTCTGTATCGGACTATTAAATGGTGGGTATGCTCGAATTGCGTTGGATGTGGCGAAAGGAACGCTATGATTTTCTCGAGTCGTCACTTTGTTTCCAGTTGCAGAAGAAGGATTGGCTGTTGAAGGTAGCATTTTTCTGACAACGTATCAAATCATGTTAAAATGCGTTCATAAAAATTAGTAAGTTGATGGGAATTCACTTACTTCTCCAGTGAGGTTTCACGATGCTTACGAAAAGCTGGAAACAAAGGTAATTGTCCCTATCGACTGATATTTTTTTTATCATACATTCTCACAGAATTTTTATTTTAATGCTATCCTCACTAAGGCATTATTGAAACTATGTTCATTCATTTTTATCTTATCACATAAAGAAAAACAACAAGAAATTTATACGCAAATTGTCATAGTCAGGTATGAACAGGTATTATCAATTTGAATTAAGTCTATCATAAATGCCATATACCGAAAGCCAAATCAACTTGAAAGGTTTTTGTGTAAAGCGCTAGTGTGCAACAATGTTAGTCATCTTTGAAAGTTTTCAAAATCGTTTATCGGTAACACTGATTTTGATTATCTTATCTGTTATCATTCGTGTTAGTGCCGAATTTCCAAATTGAAGAACTTTTTATAAATTTGTTAGTTATTTTTCTATTCTATCGTTATTGCGGATAGTTTTCAAAGAATTAATTCAACAAAATGGTTCTCGGAGTGGTTAGAAATTTAACTCGTAGCAGTAGTTGCTTCCAAAATGGTAAAAATACTTTGGTGAACTTTTATAATATTCGCACAATTGTTAGTAATTCTTTCAAAGTTCAAGATCCCGAAGATTTTGAAGAACGAGTTAAAAAAAGCGATAAACCAGTAATTGTAGATTTCTTTGCAACGTTAGTATCTTCTTCATGATTTAAATTTACTTATCATGTGAGAAAGTGTTTCATATATCTAATTATTTGGTTTTCTAGATGGTGCAATCCTTGCAAATTATTGGGTCCCAGAATAGAAAGTGTTATAGATGAAAAAAAAGGAAAAATTTTACTCGCCAAGGTGGACATAGATGAAAACTCAGATTTGGCTCTCGATTATGATGTAACATAGCTTTCTATTTTTCGTCAACTTTTGTTTTAACTGAATTATTCTTCATTTTTGCGGAAATCATTATAGGTTAACGCAGTTCCAGTTTTACTAGCTTTCCGTAATGGTAAACCAGAAGATAGATTAATAGGCTTGCAAGATGAAGATAAATTACGTACATTCGTAAATAAATATGTTGACGAGTAATTCGAATAATTTTATTCGCATACGAAGATCAAAGTCAAACTTGATTTTTATGAAGAACATTTTTTTTTTGTGCTTGTTTCAAGTCTGTGTTAGAAAAGTATTACTTTTATGTAACTCGTTAATTGTTGGCTTTTTTTGAAAATATAGAATTTCATTATATTTTGGGTTTCTTCTTCATGTAAATAGTAATCGAATATTACACAAAAAAAAATGTATTCAACATCAAAAACTATATACAATAATCAAATATACAAATTATTGCAAATGTTGCAAAACCGACCTAGCTCTGCTATAGGCAGTTTCTAATTCTTCGTCGTTTTCTTCGGGTGTTTTTTTCTCCATTTTTGCGATAATCTGTTGACTTAATTTCACAACTAATTCTTTACTGGCACCTTTGAGATTAACCAAATATTCTAATAAGTCTGGAAATACATCGCTAGGAACCTAGAAAAGTCGAAACATAATTAAAGTGAACATTTTCAGTACTAGAGAGAAATAAAAATAGACGCACCATATTCTCGTGATACATTTGTTTCAGTAACCACATTTGAGTGAGCTTTTCAAATTTCCAATTTGATTTATCGTCTTTCCATCGACGTAAATATGCTAGGGCTTTTTCCTTTTTACGTTCGTTACTTAATTTGGTTTTTTCATCGGGCGATTTCGATAGGCATGAATCGATTAACTCGACTTGAACATTTTCATCGAAAGTTACCGATTTCTTCCACGTTAATTTTTTCACATTACTATTCGAATCATTTGAATCTCCGGTAGATTCGGTTGAAAGTTTGTTTTTATTTTTCTTCTTCTTCTTTTTTTTCTTCAACGAAGACTTTAATGGTTTAGATAAGGCTACCTTTTCATCCTGCGTTTGGTTATTTTCTGAGCTTCCATCGGGTTGGTTTTGATCATCGGTAATGGCGAGTTTTTTTTTGTTCTTTCGTTTTTTCTTTCTCGGTGAATTTGATTCGGAGGCTACAGATGGTGAATTTTGGTTGATTTTCGTGTCATTATTAATTATGTCATTGTGTTCCTGTTCTACGGTCTTACTGTCCTCGGCGTCAGTACTATTTACATTGAGGTCATTAGTACAATCGATTTGAGAATCAACTGGTTTGATATCGTTTGTATCTTTTATTTTATTAATTTCAATGTGGCTTTTTCTTTTGCGTTTCTTTCTACGACTTATAGGTAATGTTTGGCTAGAAACTTCGATCTTACATAGCTTAGGCACTGGTACATCATTGAAGCCTTTGGTGGTATTCACTGCCTCACGGGCATCGTTAGATTCAATTATATTATTAGGTTCAGAGAGATTTTTACGTTTCTTTCTTTTACGTTTTTTATTTAAATCTGGGGTTGTTTGTTGTTCAATTGCGCTGATATCGATGTTTTCGGAGGAGTCTAAATTAATATTCTTTTTCTTCTTAGGAGACGGACCAGAGGTATTTTCCTTCTTTAAATCTGTTTCCAAGTTAGGTAGGTTTTCGTTCGATATTTCACGTTTTCTTTTTTTGCCAGTTTTTGCAACAACAACCTCGCTCGACTCTGCAGTCATTTTCAATTTACAGCGAATTTATATGGATAAACGAAAGTAAACTACAATTCTTTGAAATTTCATAAATACATTGCGGTTGCAAGTTTATTCTTCAAGGAAATGGTGAGTAATTTATTTTAAGAAAAACTCAATGCATTGCTAACTCCGTGACTGTTTTAATTACCATATTGCATTAAAATAATAAGTAAATTTTTATGATTACCATTCGAGTAAAATCGCAGTCTCGCCTTATCAGCTGGTTTTGATGGTGAGTGGTGACCACGTGTTTCGCAACAAAATACCTATTAACACTTTTACTGCCGAATCAAATGATCGAATAGGAAAATTCAAGCGTATTGTGAGATCACGTTGATAATTAAAATCGTTAATTTTTACGTAAAATCATTTCATTCGAGATAGAATAGAAATATGAAGTTTCATAAGAAAATACACGTTGTTCGATCGCACCAATGGTACGGATGGTAGGGGCTGCTTTAAGGTGACGTCATCAAGTTTGTTTTGGAACGTACGAAATGTGATAAGAATAGTATGTTTAATCCCTTCTACTCGCCGAGAATGAATTATTCATTGTTTAATCGTTAATTAAGATCTTAATCCGTCATGTGTGCGAAAAAAGTTGTTGGTAGTTGTTCTTGAACGTGTGGTGATCTACCGCTATCGTTTCATTTGGTAATGAATCATAGTACACTGTTCAGTTGCAGTATCGATTACGGTGTTTCATTGATAATACGTGTATTACTGTTACCGAAGCCTAGCTTCTACTTTTAAATTAAAATTTGAGAATTTTTTTCCCCATTGATGTGTCGAGATGTCAGCTGAAAATAAGAAACCAGTTAGAGTATGGTGTGATGGATGGTAATTTTTTGCAATTTTTTACTCTTTCGATTTTAAGCATTATTCTCGTTTATCGAGCTAACACTCGATTCCTTAGAACTCCAATGATATTTAAAATCATCTTACTTCATTCGTAGTTTCGACATCGTACATTTCGGACATGCGAATGCCCTCCGTCAAGCCAAAGCATTAGGTGATTATTTAGTAGTCGGAGTTCATACAGATGAAGAAATATCAAAACATAAAGGCCCTCCTGTTTTCAACGAACAAGAAAGGTTTGTCAATGCTATTACTACATGTGAAAAAATTTTCTTGTTTTCAACGACGATTTTATTACCAGGTATAAAATGGTAAGAGGCATCAAATGGGTAGACGAAGTGGTCGAAGCAGCCCCCTACGTTACCACCATCGAAACACTCGATAAATTTAATTGTGATTTTTGTGTTCACGGAGGTAAGTGTCGAACGTTTCCTGTTAGGAAGAGGGAAAAAACCGGAAATTTGTTTCCGAATCGCCACCTAAAGTGGTTCTTGCCTCAAGGTTCTCGCGTCGTAGGCTACTTTGTAATTCGAGAAATTTTTCCGTACGACCTTGAATTATTGACTACGACCAATTTAATATTCCATTTTTATCCGCAGATGATATCTCAATTGGTGCGGACGGTGTTGATACATATCACTTAGTGAAGAAATGTGGAAGATACAAGTACGTTCGTTTGGAAATTCTCAAATTAATTTGCTCTACTTGTGAAAATATGACGAGCAATTTTTGTCCTTCGGTTAATGCTAGCTCGGTTTGCATTATTTATTAATTCTGTTCACGCTAATGATGATTGTCGTTTTCTATACATGCCGGTTGAACACCAGAATTAAAGTGAAAATTTCACGAGTTGATTTGGAAATTGAACACGATTCTTCGAATTTTAACCAATTTTTCTTATCAGTGGAATTTTTCTGAATCTTATTTAAACATTTGCCAACTGTTGTGGAATTTTTGAAAACAGTGCCTATTGGCGAGATACATTAATAAGTAATTTATTAGTTCGCAAAATTTCGTATTTTGTGTTGCAATTTCGAACTGCGTAGTATTCTTCGTTTAAAAATGAAAGATACGCGCAAATACTGAATTGAAGTGAATATAGGTCGTTTTATTCGACGAAAAAAGATAAAAGTAGATTAAAAAAATTACTGCTCGACTTTGTCACTTGAAACCCCAATATTTTCTTCGATATATCAGTGTGTAAATATGATAAAAATTGATATCAAGCAGGAAAATTCTTTAAATTGCTTTATTCGTTGGTTGAGTTTTTAAAGAAAAGAATAGCTATTACAGTCTACCAATTGCTAAATTGAAAATTTTTTTATTCATATTTAATTTTAATATAAAAATTATTAGATCGCAAGGTGTTTTACAAGTTATGAAAGTGATAAAAAAAACTATGTAAATTTTGTTTTAGTGTTGAAAATGATAAAAAAATGATAATTTTAAATCAGAAGCCATGATTTTTTCCAATTTCCTCGTAGGTGAAACGTAGTACTTTTCTCATACCAGAAATTAACATATTTTTGTTATTACACATTTCACTTCCCCCTCCTCTCCAGTTTACTTGAGGGACTGATGTTTGGATAAGTAGTACTCTTTGCTCACAAAAATCATAATTATGTATTTTGAAATTTCGACATCCACCTGTCCGAGATAATTGTGGTGTTGCATTACAGCTTCTAGAAATATTTTAAAAATTGACAAAAAAATTATAAATTTCCATTTTGTAAAATTGTTCGACACCCTCTATTAAATCTTACTTTTTCGTAATGCCTATTTAAGCTTCAACTCCTTTTGATATTAAATATAAAGTTAATTTTCTCGTTACAGAGAAATATCGAGAACAGCTGGCGTCTCGACCACAGACTTAGTGGGCAGAATGTTACTAATGACCAGAGGCCACTTTGGTAGAGGAGACAAAGAATATTTCGTAGAAAAAGAAGGATCCTCGACGATGGGATTAGATGCTCAAGCGCGTAGTCCATATACTGGATGCTCGCAATTTTTACCCACTACTCAAAAAATTATCCAATTCAGCGAAGGAAAAGAACCAAAGGTTTGATCTTTGGAAATATGAAATTAATTAAGTTGAATTTCTGTTAAATTAATTACTAATTATATCTCGCACAGCCCACCGATAAAATAGTTTACGTTGCCGGAGCCTTCGATCTGTTCCACGTGGGTCATTTAGATTTCTTAGAAAAAGCCCGAGCTGAAGGAGATTTCTTAATCGTAGGATTACACACTGATCCTGAAGTGAATAGGTACAAAGGATCCAATTACCCTATTATGAATTTACACGAAAGAGTTCTCAGCGTGTTGGCCTGCAAAGTAAGAATATCGAATTTTTACTAAATTCTCGCCGTTCGTCGTAAAATAAAATCGTTAATCGTTATGTGTCTATAGTACGTTTCGGAAGTGGTAATTGGTGCACCTTACTCAGTTACCATTGAATTGATGAAGCATTTCCGCGTCGATTTAGTATGTCACGGTACAACCAGAGTGGTTCCGGATAAAGATGGTTATGATCCAAACGCGTTGCCTAAAAGATTAGGTAAATTTAAATATCTCGATTCAGGCAATAAAATGACCACTGAAAATATTGTTGAGCGTATTATTCGTAATAGGTGAGTAAACATTATGCTATTTTCGTCGTTTCGTTGATGTAAACAAAATATTTATAACTGTTTACGATCATTATCTCAGGTTGGAATTTGAAGCTAGAAATATAGCGAAAGAACGAAAAGAAATCGAGCTCATTAAACAACTAGAAACGAACGGAGAGAACGGAGTACATGAGAAGGATTGATAAAAAAATCGATATTTTTTCCATTGTTATACATTTATGATATCATTTTATATTTGTTATTCACAACCGCTTGTTTTAAAATTACTCTTTTTTTCCTTCATTGGTACTTAATTCGCATTTAACGTTTTATTTATTTATTATTTATTTATTTATTTATTTATAGCTTTTATAAAAGTTCAAATTTTACTTATTCATTTTATTCTGTTTTAATTCTTAATTTTTTTAATATAATGATTATGGACTGCTAAAAACCGTTGATATACATGCTGAGTTCACTTCACTTACATTCCTTTCCATATCTCCATAGTTGGTATTTTGCCCCCCCCCCCCATTTAGACCAATTCTTATTTTTATTATACATTTTTTTGAAGTAGATACTGCAAATAACTCGTTTTTGAGCTTCAGAATGCGTTTATCGTATTTGTTGTAATTTAAATTTTTTATAATGTTACCAATGGTTCATTTGGATTTTTTCATGTTAATTTAATATCTAGTCTTATTGTATTTTAGTACATGATTTAAATAAACGGCAAATTGTTACAATATGGATGTTGTTTATTTCATGTTTTACAAATCATCCACAATACATATCGCTGAATAATATTAATGTAGTGGTTTTCTGTTCTAGGCATGAAATCTGTGTTCCTATACAATACAGTAATTGAGTCTTTTGTCAAATTGAAGAATTTATGTTTGTAACTTTCATATAAAAACTCATCACTGTCCATCATGAAAGTATGTGAAGTTTGAAATTTTAGAGCTAATGATTGTAAGTATTACATAAATGAGGATTCGAAGGTTTAGCCTTTGGTAATTGAAATGAGAATATTTAAGCGGTCTAAGAGAGAAACTATAATGTA